>QFDD01000784.1:0-27134 GCA_006871305.1 Vachellia collinsii
TCCTTGATTGAAGACGCTTTTTTTTTTTTCCTTTTTTTATAATATGAACAGGGCTTTTTTAACACTGTAGCAAATTAAAGAGTTACATAAAAATATTTATATTTATTATTTTTTAGAAAAATAATTTATCTGACTGATAATATAATATACATTCTAATCATATATATATATATATATAAATATATACTTTTAAACAGTGAACTCAGTTTCACTAAGCTCGGCAACAAAATCAATTGACCACTGTGTTAAGGGGACAGTACCGGTCCTGTCAGGTCATCCGTCTCACACCAAACTTCATCTTCAGCAATGGCCCCCATAAAGTCTAGATTTGATTATAAACGTGCATAACCTGCGGTCCTAAACGACACAAAAACACAGAATACGCAGCCATAGAAATAAATAATGGTGGGTAAGAAAGGTTGAGGCATATAGTCCACTAATTCGGCCCTGCATAATCTCTAGTGATTGCACCGACTTTGCGTGGAATACGTATACATGGTCCCCAACCACTTCCGCTGCTCTCCGGAGTTCACCCAGAGCAGACGTGGAAGCATGGCCTATGATCGGTCAATGGTCCTCCGAAGATGACAGGTTCTACAGAAGCCAGCCCAATCACAATCACACACGAATCATTAGTCGGTACACGTCGTTCATAATGAAAGCGAAAGACCATATATGGATCCCACCACACCAGCCTTGTCCCTCTTGTCTTGTGTATCGCTAATCAAGCAATCGCGTTTCAAATACGGCTCCGCAACTCCAGAAACCTTCCCGTCTCGACAACAAAGTAACGAGTGCTTGTAAGTTTTTGGAGGGGGGTTGATCGGGTGGCAGGCATGGCCAAATGCTAAGAGAGACATCCTAGAATATAGAGAGAGACAACGTGTTCGAGTGGCCTAAAGATTTTTGTCATTACGAATGATCATTGGAAAGAGTTGGGTGTGTTGATCTGTTGGCGGAACATGTCGGTCGATGCTCGTGTGGTTGAGTCGAGGGGAATAATGAAATAAAACTGGGACACCTGCGCACGTGTGGAGGGAAGGAGCCCCACATGTCAGAGGAGAGCCAAACAGAGAGCAAATCCCTGGGATTTGGCGTGGGCCCACCACATCACTCTGCCGACCAACATGTTAGTTAGAACTTAGAAGGAGATGGTGTAAATCAACGGGGATTCACACGGCAGGACCACTCAAGCCACCAACATCGATCTGCAACTCATGGGTCCGAAGCATGCACCCAACTGCACTCACGCATGAATCACTTTCATACAAAGGCAGCGTCCATGCATCATTTCCAACCATTCCTTATTAAGGTCGACATTAGATTAAACCACCCTCCCCTTCTCCGTCAACTTCGATCCACCGAATGGCTCAGCCCCTCCATCTTTAGCACTACATGCTAGTCTGGAACGGTCACCCTCCATCTTTATCCTTCATTTAATTACCACTCCTCAATATCCAATCCATCCCTTCTATCAATCCTGCTCACATTAAAAATATGGCCTTTTGCATAGGATAGTTAATCAATGGGTCTGCAAATAATTCTCAGTTTCCGTTGTTTAAAAAACCAAAAAAAACAGATTATGGCCTTTCGATTTCCTTGTCAGCAAGAGAACATGAAAGGCCCAAAATTGCGGGTCTGGCTTTTTTATTTGAGGGTGTGGGCCGAGAGCCCTTTGAAGGAGGGCTATATTCGTCAATCCACTCAAAAAATTAACCACCACTCAGCGCTTCTCTCTCCTCATAACGGACTCGGCCTTTCACTAGGTTCAATCCCAACTGCTAATACACTTTACCGCGTCCACTTGCCATTAGACGCCACCACGTGTCCACTTCTCACTCGTTTTGCGATCCCAAGAGTCACGTTCTACATAAGCCTGGCTCCAACTGATTTCCCCTACTTTACCGATTGAACCTTTCGTTCCTTTTCCCGCTCCGCAGAATTCCGTACCATCAATCGCTACAGAATAAGACAGAGTTAGACGATTACAATGACGACCGTTGCTGCGAACGGAAACACTGAAGCCCCCAAGAAAAACGCGACGCCTGTCGCCGTCAACGGAAACGCTGATGCCCCTGAGAAGAAAAGCATCACGACCGTCGCTGAAAATGGAGACACTGAGAACACCAAGAAGAACAGAATCCAGGTTTCCAACACTAAGAAGCCGCTTTTCTTTTACGTCAATCTCGCCAAGGTATCCATCCTTGTCTCATCTTGTTTTACATATTATGTAAGAAATGTGGTCCCTTCAACAGCCTCGCAAAAATAAAGAGCAAAAGAAGGCTTCAATGTCCTGGAGAAAAGGAATCTTGTTCTGAAATCTGAGGTTTTTGGCACATTACTTGTATGTTGTTCGGAATGATTTGTGCTGGACTCTTTGAATCGCATTTCTTGGCTTCTGATTGTTGCCAGTCAATACGTTTTAGGAAAACGATAGAGAAAGAGACACTGCGCCGCGGCAAACATTTTCAATATCATGAAAACCACGGCCGTTGGTTCTACTTTGGGAAACAGCTGTTGCTTTCTTATGAATCTGTGGCGTCTGATGGTTAAACTTTGTAGATTCCCCCCTTTTGCGGTCGATTCTTGGATCTGCAACAAATGCATTTTGATGTTTTATACATTTCCCCTCGCTCTTGCTCTTTATTTAATTTGTTTGTTTATTTGCTACTGATTGTCGAATGGGGTGGGGGATTCGCGATTCTTTGTAGTAAATAATGTGAATAGATGACATATTTGAAAGGAAAGGTGAAACCCAACCTATGAGGGTACATAATTTCCTGGATGTGCTTATGATGACCAAATGGGTTCTTCTTTGATGCAGAGGTACATACAGCAGCACAATGAGGTTGAGCTCTCTGCACTGGGGATGGGTACTTCTTTCTCAGAATTTTACATACGTGTTCCATTAGTTTGTGCTTGAATATATATGTTTCTTCTTTGAAAAGGTAATGTACGAATTGTATTTTGGTAATCCATACAAATACAGGGGATATATTCATCTTCCTATAAGAAAACACAGATTTAATTTTAATCTTCAAACAGGGCTATCGGAAAAGGAGTTACTTGTTCTTTTGCTCCCCAGTCAAATGTATTTCTTTTCTTTTTTCTTGTTGACTTACGCCAGCACGTTTATGCTGTTGTGCAAAAGACTCATAGATTCTATTTCCCATTAGTATCTCTAATCTATGTATGTTTGTGAAGAAAACACCACCAAGAGTTGCATAGTCTGGAAATTTGAATCCGTTTGTTGCCATTGGTTATCTCTTACTCGAAGTTTCTAAATCCAAAATCATGGCATATAGCTGGTGCGGCATTAGTGTTGTAGTTCCCTTGGTGATTCTGAAACCGAAATCGAACAATATATTCCGCACTTTTGATTTTTCTTTCATTTCCATAATTTTGATTCTTTGAATTTAACCAGAATAGTAGAACTGAGTTTTTATGTTTCTGTGTAGCTATCGCGACAGTCGTCACCATTGCCGAGATCTTGAAGAACAATGGGCTCGCCACTGAGAAGAGTATTATTTCTTTCTTCTTAGCATGCTACCAATGTTTGATTTATACAGAGTAGCTAACTAATTAATTATGGGATGGAACAGAAGTTTCGACATCTACGGTTGGCGTTAAGGACGAGAATAAAGGTCGTCTGATGCACAAGGCTAAGGTGGGTTCTATGGCGTCTGACCTTTTTTTGTTTTATGCTGTGATTTTGTTGGTTACCAACTTCTTATTGATCCTTTTAGATTGAAATTGTGCTGGGAAAATCCGAGAAGTTTGACAATTTGATGGCTCCTGCAACCAATGCTGCTGCTAATACTGCATCAGAAGCAGCTGTTGCTGATGCCAAGAAAGGATGAACAGCGTAGAACCCTGTCAATAATGTGCACCTGTTGTAGTTAACATTCCAATTCTTTTGCGCTGCTCGCGATTATAGGGATAACTAGAGAGAACATTTATAATTGTTTCATTGGATACCCATGAGATAAAGGGTGACGTTGTTATAATGACGAGGCACTACTGAGTGGTCTTAGTAGAGCTCATTTTTTCCACTGCTACAGTTCATAATATTTCTCTGCTGCACATACTGATAATGATAATTGCTTTTGAGCCGATTCTACTTTCCCCAATTCTTCCTGCAATGCAGTAAAATCTGAGTAAATTTTGATGTTTTAGTCTCGTGATCCTTTGATGTCAATGTGAAAAGTTCAGGAGCCCATTTTGAACGTGATAGCAGCTAAGCGAACGTCCACTATTTGTTTTTTAGGCAAACCAAAATAAACTCTTTCTGCTTATGCCCAGAATCCTATTTTCTATTCCCAGATTTGATATTGAATTCTCCTTCATTGGTGATTAGTGAGAATGGCGAGTGGACTAATAAAAATTAAAAAAAATTAGTTTTTTTTTTGGGAGCATACTAAAAATTAGCTGGACTTGTAAAGTTAATAAAAAAGGTTAGAGAAAAGACGTGCAAAGCATTATTATTATTACTACTCTAAAGGATATCGCGGGGGATGCTCTGAACCGACCAACCCCATCCCGAGTTCAGCATATATATTTTTACTTCAGCTATCTCTTACCTTCTTCTTCCAATCCCCAAACCCTAGAATTTTAACCGTTATTCCGCCATTCGAACTCGAGAGTCACTCTCGATTTTACGTTTGCGTTGGTCTCGCTTAACCCAGACAACTTTAAGCAGCTCTTTTTTTTTTTTGGCGGGGGGGGACTTGCTCCCTTGTTGAATAGCGCTCAATTATCCAGATAACAGGTTTGTGATTGTATCTATTTCAATCTAATCTATTGAGGGACTGTTTGATTTCAATTTTGACTTTTGGTTCTTAGCTTAAACTTTGGAAAGCCATATAGATCGAAGCAAGCTGAACTTTCTGTGTTTCCTTTGTTACAGTTTTTTTTCCTTCTGGACACACCGTTGTTCAACCTTGTCGTGATTATTTCACCCCCTTTCTCAATTTGCTCTCAGGGTTGTCTTATATTGCTTTCTTTGTTGGTTCTTTTAGCACATTAAATACTGGGGGATTTCAGTTTGGGAGTTTTTCTTTGTTATTTTCAATGAATTTTTCTATATTTTTTGTTATTCATTTAAAATTAGCACATGATGTGGAAATCAGTTGCTCTTGTAGTTCAGTGATCTAGCTGTGCTTGATGTGCATATGATTGTTCTGCCACCTATACCAGTGAAGTCTTTCCCATATGTTCGAAGAGGGCTATAATTATTCATTTAAAATTATCACGGGATGTAAAAATCAGTTGCTTTTGTAGTTCAGCGATCTAGCCATGCTTGGAGTGATATGATTGTTCTGCCTTCATCTCAGTCAAGTCTTCACCTAATTTCTAATATACTCGTGTGCTTCCTTCTAGTAAACCAGTGACACCCCTATGGCTGAAGCTGATCAAAATTCAAGTGAACCTGATGCTGAGCAACCAACCGAGAATTCAGAGTATGACCAAAGTGAAGGCCACGTTGAGGAGCCAGTTGCTGTTAGTGGTGAGAAGAAATGGCCAGGATGGCCTGGGGATAGTGTCTTCCGGATGTTGGTTCCTGCCCAGAAGGTTGGTGGCATAATTGGACGCAAAGGAGAGTTTATCAAAAAAATTGTAGAGGAGACTCGAGCTCGCATTAAAATTCTTGATGGTCCTTCAGGGACTTCGGAAAGGGCTGTAAGTTTCTTTCATCTTTTTACGTGATTATATCCAGTAAATTTATCAACTCAGTTTCCATGAGTTGTTTGGATTGTTTAAATGTGATGTTTTGTTTTAAAAAAAAATTAGTTTCATTCTTGATATACTTTCTCTTTTGATTGTGGGATTTTATTATTATTTCTTTCAGCGGTTGCAATTAGGATGGTACTGTTTTTACTTGGACTTCGCTACTTTTTTTATTCATTTGGTTATGTTAGCTTCTAGACGTATCTAGATGAGTTTCCTAGTGATGAGAGATAATCGTTGAATGCTCTCTGAATTTTCAGAGGTATTAGCCATTGAGATGCTTAAGTTATGTCACAATCACAGAATGATTCATACGTCTTATTTATAGTTTTGTCAGTTATTGAATAAGTGGATTTTAAAACAGAGTATGGTTATGAAGTGTATCTCCTTTTCAAAGATAATAATGTTATGTATATACAATTAATTGAAGCATTTTGTATTTAGTTTGTGCTTCAAACTGCTCATAAAGTTACATTGGGTAGCTTGGAGAAGAGTCAAAAGGATCAGGGATGAGGCTCTGTTGACGATTTGAAATATATGTTTAACATTCGGGAATAGTTCATGGTAATAGTAAATATCCATTATTTGTAAGTGCATGACAAAGATGTCAAGGTGAACAGATGGTGGCTATCTTTCCTTTAGTAGTCATTCCTGGTATTTTACTGTGCTCCTATAAAGTAATTAGAGGTTTATTTCAACTATTAAACAATTAAGGAAAATCATGTACAGATGGCTTATTATTTATGCTCAGTGATTAAAGCAAGATGAAGAAGAGGAAGAAGATCCAGAAAAGTAAGTAATGGGCAAAAAGAAAATCCTTAAAAGATGAATTAATTCTAACAAAATGAATCTGTGCAGGCTCTGTGGACCAATTTTAAGGCAACAACTCAATCATCAATAAGATCCCAATCTTGAAGAACCAAAGATCCAGATGCGGGGATCAGCATTGACCATTTCAAAGTGCTGAAAAGTTTATAAAAATGTAGATATTTTGTACCATGTGTTTGGTAAATAGAGCTGTTGTTGACTGGCTTTTTAATATGGGTTAAAGCAGAAATATTTGCTTGTCCATTCTTTATTGTTTATTTGTGATGCATTGGCAACTATGGATGTTGGAGAGAATTATTATTAAAAGAGTAGTCTGAAATTACTGTTTATTGTTCGTGATTAGGTAATGGTTTCTGCTAGAGAGGAACCTGATTCATCTCTTCCTCCCGCCGTGGATGGCTTGTTGAGAGTTCAAAAACGGATTATTGATGGTTTAGAGACTGATTCTTCCCATGCTCCTTTAGGTGTTGGTGGGAAGGTCTCAACAAGACTACTAGTAGTAGCATCACAAGCAGGAAGTTTAATTGGGAAACAAGGAGGAACAGTTAAATCTATCCAAGAAGCATCCAATTGTATTGTTAGAGTTCTTGGAACAGGTTTCTTTTGTCTTACTTCTATTCCAAGATTATTTTGTATGTTTAGCATTGGTGCTATATACTATCTTCGATCTTTAATATAAGAGCCAGTTAATTTTTGTTGTAGAAATTAAGAACACTAAATAAATTACTAAATTTTTTTTTATGTATATAATTAGATTATATATTAATTTATTAGGTAAATAAATTAGTTTGAAAAGAAATAATAATTATAAATACTTTTAAATATTGTATTTAGCTTTTTTAATATCTTTAACTAAAGTCAACTAGCTATTAGATTTAGGAACGGAGGTAGTATTTTGCATTATCCTTATTCTGTAATTGTTTAATTCCATGTTCTCTGTGGTTGTGTTTATTTGGAAAAATTGCTGATCTAGTTTTAAGCATAGGATGAGAGATTAGCTCTTGCAAACCTTTGCCATCAATAGGAACACTCGAGACAGAACTAAGTTAGTCACTTTATTAATCATCTTGCTAAATACAAACTTCTCTTTTCGTTCATTGGAAGTGTCATTGCATTTGCTGCCAGTGCTATAACTGTTAAGAGCTTGTTTTGACATCCCATTCTAGATCATCACCATCCAGCGACATTTGGGTCCATCCTTCATCCCTGTTAAAGAATCGGGAATATGATTCTGGGGAGAGCTCTGTCCTTTTATTCCTAAGCAGCAGTTACTTATTTTAGTTTTCTGAACTTTTTGTAAAGTCAATTAATAGTACTGGAAAGTTCTAGAGTTTTCAGATTTTGGGCACTTTGCTAAGCCTTGGTTCGTTGTACTCTTCTGCAGAGGACCTGCCTCTGTTTGCTCTTCAAGATGATAGGGTTGTTGAAGTAGTAGGGGATCCCACTGGGTTGCTTAAAGCAGTAGAGCTAATTGCCTCCCATTTGAGGAAGTTTCTTGTTGACCGCAGTGTAATTCCAATATTTGAAATGAATGTAAGTGTGAGATTATATCTAAAATTTGTGAAGGGTTCATCTCAAACAATAGAAATGAGAAATGATACTTGTTTATTCCTTTTTCCAGATGCAAATGGCAAATCCCCATCCTGTGGAGAACCTCCCACCTCACCAATCATGGGCTCCACCTCCAAATGTTAGTGGAGGTCCTGGTTTCGGATCTACTCATCAATACATGCCACCTCCAGGACAACTTGATAATTATTATCCACCAGTTGAATTGCCGCCTCCAGTGGACAAACAGTCTCATCATGGTATATCTGCCTATGGAAGAGACGCTCCTATAGGTGTCCGTGCATCTTCAAACACCCAATCTGCACATTCCATGGTCACGCAGGTACCTTTTTTTTTTAATTACTGGGGGTGAACTAGTCGGCCATTCATGAAGTTATATCAAATGTAAATTCACAAAGTATTTACTGCTCTCACTTTAAAATGTTGAAGAAAAAGTAACTGAGATGATCCTCACAGATACTTTGAATGCTTAGCTTATATATTGGTATCTCAAGGTTTATAATGTGAGGTAATGTGTGCTGATGTGAGACAGGGCCGGTGTAATGAATTGACTATAAAAGCTTGTTTTCAAATGCAAATTATGGATACAGTCCTTGATTACTATGTAGTTTGCGCTGATACTTTAAGATTAGGGAATAGATATGCGTGCTTGCTCTTTGATTATGCACTTGGCAATAAATTGCTTGACTCATTGTTTTGACAGATCACCCAGCAAATGCAAATTCCCCTGTCTTACGCTGATGCTGTTATTGGGACTGCTGGGGCGAGTATAAGCTACATCCGACGAATTAGCGGGGCTAGTGTCACTATACAAGAAACAAGGGGTGTTCCTGGGGAGATGACTGTTGAAATCAGTGGAACAGCTTCTCAAGTCCAAACTGCTCAGCAATTGATACAGGTGTGATCTTGATTCTATCCTTGATGCTTTTCATTCTTCAGATCTCGTAAAAGCCGTTGGCTGTGTTTAATTGAGAACCTAACAAATCGTTTTTGCTCCTAGATGCATATATTCATATCTTCCTGATTGAAACACGAACTTCACCTTGAGTTTGGACCAAGGAAAAATTTGGAACAGTTCAAATAACTTGCCAAAAGCACGTGCGTTTTGCAGGGAGAATGAGAGTTGGTAAACTAAGGGGAAATATGGGAGAAGTGAAAATGAGATTTTAATTTTATTAGAATATTTTTCCGTTGAAGTGGAGTAAGTGTAGAAAATTTAAAACTCGTCGTAATTGTTACTTATAATCTTCAAAACATCATTTTTAATAAAAATTTAGAGGCAAATCCTGTGATTTCATGTTTTCCTCTTCGTGCTTGTTCTCCTGCTCTATATGATATTATGATTTGATTTCCGTCCATGAATATTGTTCTGTACATTATTCGTCTCAATTTCACCGATTTGTTCAAAAAAAAAAAAAAATAGAGTTCTCTTTGCAAGATGAATTTATTAGCTCGTACGTAATTCTGAATTTTGTGGTGCAGAACTTCATGGCTGAAGCCGCCCCATTGCAGGCCCAGCCTGGTACCGACCAAGCTTTCAATTCTTATCCCGCTGCTCCTCCGGCTTCGGGTCATGCTTCTGTTTATACATCACCATCTAACCCAGGACATGCTGGCGGCTATGGCTCGGTGTATGGCGCAAACCATGGGTTCTGAGCCGGGCAGTACAATCTGCCATTAGTGTCACTCAGGCGAAATGGCATTTGATGTATTCTTTTAATTATTATACTGAGAAAAGTGGACATTTGGTTATTTAATTTTGCACAAAGGTTTCACTCTGATTTCATTATTTTATAAAATATTTTTCCAGTCTTCTAATCATGATATCACTGGTCTTGTGAACATAAAATATTGATGCTATTATTTTAAGGGTTGATAAAGAATTTTCAAAAGTTAAGATATTAAATTCAATGTTAAAAATAAAAATGATTAGACTAAGATAAATTTCTTATGATTTTTTGTCAGCATCTAAAATTATGATGTGGGCAATTGTATTTTATAAAATTAAAAGATATGAGAAAATCGAAAGTATATATTTGCTTGTTATAGTTTTTTAAAATCATTGAATGAATATTCTCCACGTAGATGGCTCTGCCCATGCTTCCATTCCATGAACCTTGACTGCCTGATGGATCAATCTGTTCTCATGTTTAGCAATTTCTTAATACAATCTTTTGGTTTTTTAAATATACTCTCATTTTAGTTTTGATCTCCCAAATTTCATTTCATTTTATTTTTTGGAATACAAAAGGCAGGTTAAACTTGAATATAGGAGGTATTAGATAGATTGAGGGATATGCCCTCGCATAAAAGATTGGTCAAGAAGGAACTGGTCCCAGCAACTAGATGGAACATCCGAAAGAAGACAAGTTTGATGGCTCCCTATGTGAGCTTTCTGTGCCAAAATGTCCGCACAACTCAAAATTTCCCCGTTGACATGAGATAATTCTACGTTCCAACTGCTATATAGCAAGTGGTGAGTATCTTCCACCCCGTGGCGCAAATGGTGAGTAGATCCACTATCATTGAGTAAGATGTTGACCGCTTCCATTGAATAAGAGAAAACTCGGATGTCTTTGAGATGTAACGTTTGGCATAGCTCCAATCCCATTTGAATTGCTAAGATCTCTATCGCTATGACGATGATGTTCCCAAGCCTCCTCATGAACCCCATAATCCAATGCCCTTGATCATCCTGGATAAGTCCAACACACGTAGCAAGGTTTGGTGCTCAAACTGAGGCATCCATGTCTAATTGGATTGCTCCACTCAGTGGCAGTCTCCATTGCGTATCACTTACCGAGCTTCCTTGAAAGATTTGGTGAGTAAGCTTTTCACCAGATGCTTCTTCCATTATATAGAACATGCATTGGTGGAAAATTTCTTTTGTGAAAGCTTCGGTAGATGTAAACATTTGGCTACATCTTGTCTTCCATATTTTCCAACAGACATGTGCAAATATCGTCGGCCACAACCATCGTTGAAATCTTTCCTTCCCTGGTTGGTAGGCTGCATTCCACGTAAGCCAAACCTGAAAATCACAAGAGAAGAAAGCAGTATACATATTAGGATTAAAAAACTCTCTCCACACTTCATTCTCTCTCTTGTAGTCTCTCGAGGTATGTATTACACTCTCCTTACAATTACACCCAAAAGGGTAATCTCCCTTTATGGACAAACCCCTCCTGACTCTTAGATAATTGGTAATTAGTCTCTTATAAGTCGCTTGCCATAGGAAGAATTTTATCTTTTCAGAGACAAGCCAATGTCATAGTTTATGTCAGAATGGATTAACCACCTCATCAATTGGTTTGGTTAGGAACTCATAAACAGATTTAATAGAGAAAATGCCATTTGGAGATCCTCGCCAACAACAACCATCATCCGTATCTATCATTTGAGGGGGGTTTGGTTCGTAGAATGAATTTAAGGATGTGTGAGGGGAGAAAGTGTGTCCATTTCTCAATATCCCATGTTCCACTTGAAAGAACAAAATCCAATACCCGATCTTCAGGTTTGATTTGGTCTAGATTACTAGTAGCCAACTCTATAAGGGTTTTATCCAAATAGGACCATAAGTCCCACCAAACCTTAGTAGATAACCCATTATTGATTTGTTTACCCACTCCTGAAATGAACAACTCCTAGACTTCAATGATAGCTTTCCAAGTGAGGGAGTTTGTGGTTCTGCGGAGGATCATTGGAACTTATTGCTCTCCACAGTCATATATAGCTCTAAGGAATTGCACCCATAGAGTGTTCGGCTTAGTGATCATGGCCTAGCAAAGTTTCATAATGAAAGCTTTATTTTGAAACTCAAGATTTTTTATGCCAAGCCCTCCATTTTTCTTACGTTTCATTACTTGACTCCAGGCAATTAGATGCATTTTCCTTTTATTCTCATCTTGCAACTACAAGAAATTTCGACTCCCTTCGGCAAAAGGGTCGATTGCATTTGGTAGGCAAGGATGGTTGATAACATCGCTTTGATAAGAACCGTTCTGCCTGCCATAGTTAAGTATTTTCCTTTCAGGATGAAAGCTTTGACCGAACATTCTTTGTTATGTGGTCAAAAGTTGCTTCGACCATTCTCGAGTGGATAGGGGGAACACCAAGGTACTTACCAAGATCGATAGTGGATCCAATCCCCAAAACTTGACTCAAGATCGAGGCTCTACTAAGGGGAACCAGTTTCAGTACTAAGCTTTAAGCTTAGCTCACCCTACTAATCTGATCTGGATCTAGACGGTCCAGATTTGATTTTTTTTTAAATAATAATTTTGTAAGTAAAAAATTATTTTTTTAAAAAATAGTAGTTAAGAGATTACTTTTATTTTTTATTCTGCATCTATTGGAATAATTTTTTTTAGAAAAAAAATAGATTTTTATAAAATCAAATCTGGACAGTCCAGATCAAATCTGAACGGTTCAGATAATATTAGTAGGATAAGCTAAGCTTAAAGCTTAGCACTGAAACTGGTTCCCTACTAAGGTTAACATTCTTAGAAAAATATGCCTTCAACTTGGATAGATTTATCTTGTCTCCAGAGATCCTACAAATTCTGGCCAAAACACACTTAACAACTCTCATTTGTCTTGCGGTGGCCATAGAAAAAAGCAGAAGGTCATCGGCAAAGAACAGATGAGATATGGTAAGGCCATTATTGGGGAATTTAAAAGGCTTCCATCTGTTGTTTCTACATTCCGCCTTTATCAGGTGTCCTAATTTTTTCATACAAAGGAATAAGATATATGGACTAAGGGGATCCCCTTGATGAATGCCACCGAAAGGAGTAAACTCAGGGCCCTCCATACAATTCCATAGAATTTTCATAAAGGCTGTACTGACACATCCTAAGATTAGGCGAACCAAATGATTGTGAAGCCTTGCCTCTTGCTTCCAGAAAACCTCAGTCAAGTCTATCATAAGCCTTCTCCATGTCCACTTTAATCACAATATAGCCCTTCATCCCTGGCTTAGATTGCATAAGATGGATGGATTCTTGGGCAATAATTATATTATCACAATTTGATCTAATTGCAATGAAACTACACTACTCAAGCCCTACCAAGATATCCATAATGGATCTGAGTCTGTTGGCTAAGAATTTTGTTAACACTTTGAAGATAACATTGTAAAGGGAGATGGGTCTCAGATCCTTCAAAGTAATGGGGTTCTCCATTGTGGGGATAAAGACAATGTTGGTTTGATTGACTTTCCTAATCAAAGAGAGATATGTGAAACTTGCTTAACCAAATCACAAATCTTAGGCCCAATAGCTTCCAATTGAGTTTGGAAAAAATGAGTTTGAATCCCATCTGATCCAGGGGCTTTGAAAGCTCCCATAGAAAAGCTGCATTCTTGATCTCAACTTTGCTCACTTCCTAATAGAGAGACTCGAGTTGAGAAGTTTGTAACAGGGGAAACTTATTAGGCCAATTGAGCCTAGACAAGACATCAGAGTTCTTAAAGTATAAATCTTGATAATAATTACTAGCCATGGTTTTCAAATCATCGAGATCATGAATCCAAGAGCCAGTATCATTTTGCAGAGCGAAGATCTTCTGACTCCTTCGCTTGATAATGTTGGAGGCCTGAAAATACTTCGTATTCCAATCTCCCCCTTAGAGCCAGTGATACCTAGATTTTTGAAACCAAAGAAGCTCTTCTTGCATGATCAGCTTATTGTACTCCTCCCAAAGCTTCTTTTCCAACTTATACAGTCCAGTAGGAGTACCCCTGTTCTTACTAGCCTCTATTCCTTGTAATCTCCTTAGAATCTCCTTTTCCTCTTAGGGATGCTACCAACCGAGTTGTCATTCTAGTCAATGACATGCGCTTAGAAGCCCTTCATCCCATCAAGCCAATCCTTTTCCTTCCATGCATTATCCACAATTTGTTGAAACCCCTGTTCGAGTCTCCAAGCAGCCAAGTAGTGAAACCGTTTCTGATTGCGGATATGAGGCAATGGAGGAAAGCAAGAGACAACCACAACCTTATGGTCAAAATTATATTTAATATCATGGGTCACCTGGGTATAAGGGAAAGCAACCTGTCAAGCAGCATTACAAAAGACCTAATCCAGTTTCTCCCTAACTTCTCCACACTCCCAGGTGAATCTATCCTTAGGGTCATTTATCTTTTGAAGTCGTGCCTCAAGGATACAATCATCAAAGTGTTTCATTAAGAGGCTATGTGTTGGAGCACCTCCGAATTTATTAGTAGGATACTTGTAGGCATTAAAGTCACCAACCAAAATCCATTCATCCGCAGTTATGAGCAATCTCTAACAGCGCGTGCCATAATTGAATCCGCTTTTGGTAAGTAGTTTCTCCACAGATAAAGGATGCGAAGAAAGTGCGATTGAGCTTCCACTTATGAACTTGGCAGTGTAAAAGCTGGGCATTAGAGGTAATATAATCAACTTTAAAATCACAACAACTCCAAAGAATCCAAATCTCTCTAGAATAACCTAAAGCCTCAATTCTAATCTAATGAGAGTAGCTCCTATTTCTGGCACAAAATCAAAATCATCCAGGTGATCCTCATCTTCAAAGGTTGTTTTCTCATCCTCAAAGTTGCCCAACTCTGTCTTAGCATCCTCCATTAGCTCTTCTTCTCCTTTAGCTTGTGCTCTTGGTGGATCAGGAGGCTTTAGTTCTGAACCTTCAGACAAGTAGTGAATCTTGGACCCCACATCCTTTGTACTATTTATGTTTGCATTCCCATTCAACATTTTTGGTAATTCTTGATACTCAATTTGAGTTGGCAGAGCTCTTCCATTTTGGGGGGTTTAGCAGGGTGTCATATTTCTCAACCAATTGATCTATACTTCCACTCACCACATAATGTGTACACTTGCCAGCCATCTTAGTTTTCCCTTTACCACTTGGGCCCTTTTGATTGGTCACTAACTCCTTTTCCAGTAACAAAAGATCCATTCGGCCCAATTGGTTCCTTTTCTTGGCCCACTTCTTGATTTAGTTTTCTCACACTCATGTCATTCGGCCCATACTCTCCCATTCCTTTGCCCACTTCGGTTTTAAATTTGTTAGGAGTTTTACGCCCTCCCATCCCTTGGTTACTAATACCCATGGTCCCCCTTCTTTTTTTGGCATAGAGCTTTCTCTCTTTCCCTTAGCAACTAACACCATTTCCTTAACTGGTGCCATTTCCTTTTTCATGTAAATATAAGGTTTTTTATTTCTGTCTTCCTCATTCTCCATTTGTGCTAACGCCTCATACCTAGAAACACTGATCTGCAACTCATCTTTTCTGATAACCCTGGAGGAAGTGGCGACAGCCGTACTCCCTGCTTGCCAACCCATGCTCGTCCCTGTACGGAGATGCTTTGACCAAGAGACAAGCATCCAAGGCCCGAAATTCTTCGGCGGCAATGCCTGCAAGCTCGTCAGTGTCCTTTGTTTGAGCTCCCTTTGCTGCGATGCTCCAGATGTTCATTGCAGGTTTTCTATTATCGTCTGGCCAGAGTTCGCAACTCCGTTGTGCTTCGCGTCCTGGTGCATTTTTGCAGCTTGCGACAAATGTTCATGTTGAACCTCGGCCATTTGAGACACGCAACGAGTTCCAGCTGCTCGACAGTTTTCCTTTGCTAATCTACCGGTGGGGTTTGCGCCTAGACAAGGGTGGGTTCTTGGAAATTGCTGCCACACTTCTTCCAAGGGCAAGCTTCCCTTCGGTGCTCATGTCGCCCACATTCAAAACAAATGAGTTTCAGCCCTTCATACTCCATATTGAAACGCTCTTCAGCAACAATAATACGTAGAACAAGAATTTTTTGCAGGTCCAACTCCACACAAATCCGTGTGTATCTTCCTCTCTCCACCTTTTTTGTTGACCCTGTGTTGTTTGATAAAGTATTTAAATCAACCTTGAGGGGTATATTAATTCGCTCCCCTAGTCTTTGTATGCAATGCTTGTTGTAACATTGAATAGGAATTTGAAGAATACGAACCTAGGTGATGATGCTCCTCAGTTGATTCTTGAAGGGATTAAAATAAGGTGTCCATTTTGGACCAAAACACAATGTTGAAAGATAACCCAAGGGCCCCCATATAGCACTTTTCTGTAGTGGTTTCTCCACTGTTCTGAATTCGTAAACTTAACTATAAAATAGTTATTTGGCAAATCAATTACCTCCAATTCAAAAAAGCCCTGTAGCTTACTGAGATGAGATTTAAGCAGATAGAGATTAAATCTTCTAACAAGCACAATGATAATGAGGGGAAAATTCCTTGGCTTACACCATTCATTATACTTCTCTCAGGATACTAGGACCACTAGATAAATTTTTTTGAGTCTCTTAATTTCTTCTGTTGGCTTTAACATTTTCTAGAAAATTTCTTCTTCTTCCATTGGAGTGGCCAATAGAATAAGAGATCCTTTGTCTCCATAGAGGTCCTCTGGCATTTTCCATTAAAACCCAACAGGGATTTCTTATAGGACGTGACTTGAGCTTTTGCTTGTGGTGGGTTGCATACATCCTTACTTTGATGACTCAAGTTTTGCTCTTTCTCCTCCATTAAATCATCCATAATCTCTTGAGGCACTTCCTCCATTTTCTTCTTTTTGGTCCGACCATTTCCTTCTGATCCCGATGGCCAGTCCAGCAGATTTTTGTGTTGACCTGTGTTCTCTATACATGCACAAAACTTGGCTCAAAACACGAGAGAAAACCAATTAGGTTTTTTTTTAAAAAATATTTTATTTAAAACATTAATGTATGAAATCTAATAAAAATCTAGATTATTTTACCTTTTAAGGAATCAAAACCATTTATTTTAAGGTTAAAGGACCGAAATTAAATTAAAGATAAACTTAAAAAGATCAATAATTATATTAATCCATAGCGGAGTTCTCCAGTGCTTCTTGTCGAGAAATAAATCCACTCTTGTGGGACTTTTTTATATTTAATTTTCTTATTACAACTCACAGGTAAACTACCCTTTTTTTGATGGGTTATGTAAAACTTCTAGACAACATCCGAGAATATACATGGAATGTGGACGGACGAATTCGGAATGAAGCAGAAATTAAAAGGAAAAAAACCGCGACATAAATGCGTCACCACTCACCAATGATTTGAGAGTATACTATTATTCACATTAAAGCAGCTACCTCAAATTCATTCACATTTGATTGCTGGACAGTCTTAGCTATAAAAAGGCTAATAAATATTGGCAAAAAAAAAACAGGCTAATAAAGAGAGAGTAGCGACTTCACTTCACCGCCACGTTAGTTGGGAGCTGCACACGTGGTTCTGAAGTGCCCAGTTTGATTGCAACGACTACAATGCACCACCCGCTTTACCCGTCCACGGTCCTCCGCCCGAACCCGCTTCTTCCTTGGCCGTCCCGGAGGCCGGAGTGATTTCGGCGGGTTTATGACGATTTCGGCAGCCTGGCTCGCATTCGGATCTGCGTCTGACAGCTCTTTCCACAGTGACTTATCAGGAATTGGATGTATGGTCTGCGAGTAGGTTTTCCTGTAAGTCGCCACAGTGAAACAGCTTTCGGTGAATCTGTGCACATTCTGCCTGCACGACAGAAGCGCCGCCACAGCATGTGCGCATGGCAGCCCATACAGCTGCCACCCACGGCAGAGACAGCACCGGTTCCGAATATCGACGATGTTGGTGCCTTCATGGGAGATCACTTCAAATTCTGCTTCGTTGGCTCGAAGCACCTGATAAGTGCGCGCGCGCTCCAGTGCCTCTGCTACCCGCCTCTCGGCGGATGGTACCAGTATGGATGTCCACTGCATGCTTGTCTCTCGGCGCTCGTTGAACCAAGTCATCAGCTGCCTTCTGATGCATTCCATCATTTGAATTATGGGAAGCCCAGATGCTTCCAATATCCAATTATTCAAAGACTCCACTATGTTTGCGGTCAAGTGACCAAACCTCTGGCCTTCAAAATAAGCTGTGGCCCACAAACGAGGAGGGATTCTTCGAATCCAATACGCAGCATCCTGTGATATCTCTTCAATCTCTAAAACTTTTGCTTCGAACTCAATGACAGTAAGGGCATGAGCTGCTTCCCATAGAAGATTAACGAGCATTGTGTTATTAAACTCCTTGCGGAAGCTGTCGCTCAAGTGACGCATGCAAAATCCATGGAAAGCAGTAGGGAAATTTGCTTCAACTCCGTCCACTATTCCTTTCTGCCTGTCAGACAAAATTGTAAGCCTCGGCATGTTTTCTGTGTTAATCTCGAGCAGGTTATGAAGTTCAGACAGAAACCACATCCAGTTATCATCATTCTCCTCATCAACAACACCAAATGCCAGAGGAAACAGAGCCCCATCACCATCAAAGCCTGTCGCAAGAAGTAAAGTACCAAGATACTTGCTCTTTAAATATGTTCTATCAAGCCCCAAGAGTGGTCTACACGCATTTAGAAAACCATATATAGATGCTTGAAAGGATATGAAGAGGCGTTGGAAGCAGTTATCGGCTGGGTTTCCGTATACAGATGCTATACTACCCGGGTTTGTTCGTTTCAACTGTTCACAGTACTGTGGAAGCAAGCGGTATCCCTCTTCAAATGATCCGCGCATGGCAGCCATGATGCGCTCCTTGCCTCTCCATGCTTGTTTGTATGACAAAGTGATACCATGAACCCGGTGAATCTCTTCCAGTATCTCCTTTGGCTTGCAATTAGGGTTCTCTCTCAGCCTCTGCTCCACAGAATTCGCAACCCATTGAACAGAGGCTTGCTGATGACCAAGATGATGAATCCCTCCACATGTATGACTCTCATGAATTGTCCTAATGGTGAAAGTTGGAACTCCCGGAAGCTTTGCTGCATGAATGCGCCAGGGACATCCTTCACTTGCACATTTAGCAGTGAAGCGTGTCTTGTCAGATTTTATAGTCTGCATCTCGAAGTGAAGAGCAATAGCCGTATCCCTCAATGCCCTCCGACAACTCTTGACATCAGGAAATTCTTGCCCCACTGATAATTCATAATTAGGACTTACAGCAATTGTGCGGGCCTGAATTACGGGTGGCGTTGTAGCAAGCACTAGCTGGGATTCCTGAACACCCATATCTTGGGAAGAATCGATCCCCATCTCTGGGTGCTGGACAATAGCGAGCTCCAGATTTTCATCAAGTTCTTGGTTCTCTGAAACAGTCAACTCATTGTTCTCAGATAGCGCTAGCTCATGGTCATCATGCTCAGGCTTTCGATCCATAGATAACTCATTCTCGTGCCCATAATTGTGATCATCACCACCATCCTGATCATGGTCCTGTCCCAAACCCAATCCATGGTCATGGGGATGTCCCAAGCCAAGCTCATGATCATGGGCTTGTCCCAGACCCAAATGATGCTCATGAGTTTGTCCCAGACCCAAATCATGGTTTTGGCTAAGGTCCAAATTATGATTATGGCTCATCACCAATTGCTGATCATGACCAAGGGCTAAATTGTGACTTTGACCAAGTATCAAATCATGGTTAGCCATTGGAGACATCAAATGGATAATACCCAACAGCAACTACGGCTCAGTTTACTAGTCAAAAACCTGCTCAGTACTTGAAACACCTCCTGCAAGGACCCCTAAAATTCGTTAGTTAAATAAAATAAAATAACATTCACACCTTGTTCCGCTCACCGTTTGTCACACGCTCACAGGAAACCAGGAAAAAAAGAGAAGGCAACAGCAATAGCCCCTTGAGAGAAAAAGAAACAACAAACAAGATAACTATTTTTCTGCAGTTTTTCATTTCCTTTCCTTCCATTAATTACAAAAAAAAAAAAAAAAAAACACCCATTTGATAATACCATACAGTGATGGTTTTGCACAACTAGAACATGTCAGGCATGCATATTGAAATCTATGACAATCAGACCTACTTCAAACTGCATGTGCAGCATTCTGCTGATTACAAATTCACGGTTCGATGTAATGAAGAACCAATATCTCCCAGCATTCCACTTAGATTACCGTTAATATATGACTGCGACCAAAAAAAAACAGAAAAAACTCAAGGTACATGAACAAATTCCGACACTACGTTCTTAAATGGTCAGCTTTTGTTTGAAGAGATGAAATGACAGGCATGAGAAATTAAAAGCACCTTTGAAATCCAAAAGTATGCACAGCGCTTAAGTTGGAAATCTAATAAACACTTGTGAGACAATACATATGTAATTAAGAGAAAACAAAAACACCACCTCCCTCAAGTTTCCACATACAACAAGTTGCAGCCCAACCCACACAAAAACTCACTTCAACCTAGCCAGGACGTAACCTGGAACCGAAACCCGTCCAACCCGCACGTACAGCCGGATAAAGAAACTAACAAAAAGAAATAATCTTTCATTAAAAAAAAAAACTCCAATCATAGTCGAAATGAAGTGATTATTCAGCCCCGTGAACATGTGGAGTATGCAAAAGCATAAAGATACATAATAGCAAGAAAATATTTTTCCAAAAAAAGAATCTTGCAAAATTACCTGAAAAATCTCCGCTCGAGGGATTGAAAGGAAAATCCTAGCTCCGATACCAGACCAAGCCCAAAAAAGGGTATCGTACTAGGGTGTTAGGATCTGAAATATAAAGATGGGAACTAGGTAAATGCTCAGAACTTGCAAAATCAAAGGGTTGAAGCATTTAGGTGTGGATCGAACAAAGGGCAAGGGTTTTGTGATCGGAGGGGACGGAGGCAGAACGGGGAGGAGAATTTGAAAAGAGGTTGAAGAAAATTGGCGGGGAATTGGAGAAAATCGGAATTAGGGGAAGAAGGGCAAGGAGAGGAGAGGAAGATTGGGAAATAGAGGGGCAGAAGAGGTAGCGACTGTGAGGGTTGACAATGGAAATAGCGCCACACAGAATTGGGGCTGAGAAGAAAGAGAGGGTATTTAGGTCAAAGGAGATCGGCCTCTCCTTTTTCCGGTTTTCGGTAATTACTGTTTTGCCCTATTTCCAGTTTTTTCCCTACTAAACCCAAACGCGACTTAGGCTTTAATAAAACACTAACAGCTTCATAACTCTCCAGTAAATCAACATGTTTACTTTACAACTGGCCTCACACGTGGGCCCATTGTTTAAATTAAATATATCCACTCATCACTATTCACTATCAATAGCAATATGCATAAGCTATCTCATATTATGACTGGTGAATGGTGCAATTTTTTTTTTATTTTCATATTTTTCCTGTTACATCGAACAAGGGAAAAATTATGATTTGAGGTTTTATGAATATCTTGACTTAAATCTGAGCTTGGAATTGAAATTTTATGATTTTGGGAAGTAGTGAATGATATTAGGAAACAAGATGTATTTTTAAATGTCTAAGGATGTGGAAGGATACTATATTGTTTCAAATAATATGATTTTAAATACAGTTGGTAAAAGATATTTAAGGTGGATAAATCATACCAGTATCATAGAAGACAACGTGATTTGATATGATTAAACCTAATAGTAATAAATACGTCCTAAATGATTAAATGCCACCTAAAATACCGATTGATGACATTTAATCATAGCCCCATGAAAAGCAATGGAGTAGAAATTAAACAGAAAAACTAACTTGACTAAACCAAATGTACTTAAATTTATTCGTTCTTCAGGTACGGCGTTTTGTAACTTTAAGCAAAGCCTTTCGGAGTCAATCAAAGACCCTTCCAAATGCCATCTACGCGGAGAACTTTCATGGCGCATTGGGACATGCAGTTAAGTGTAATTTTGTAATATTAATTATGACCCCAAATTACCTCATCTAAGTGTGTACACATGTATTGGGCTTCTAATATGATCATTTAGACTCATAGTACATGCATGGTGTAGCTTCTTGAATGTGAATCTAATCACTTAAATGACATGGTATTGCATGCAAGATAGGGCCTATTATCTCAATACATGCCACATATGCTACCATGTACAGCGCTATGCATACTATTTTTCATTCTTTTATGGAAAGACATTAAATGGAAGCAGAGCAGATTGTCGGTCTTCCAATGCCCATCCCCACTTCTCTTAGCGCGCACTGTGACGGATGTTCATTGAGAAGATGCCATCCAACGGCATTTTTCAAAGACCAAACGGGTCGGTGATTTGGTTCAATTTGTTGCTCCATCTTGAAACGGCATGATTTTATATTTTACAATATAACCAGAATGAGGGTCAAATCTAGAGTTGGACAGTAGGAAGGCATTTAATCACTTGTTGATTGAGGATTTAAGGATTTCGAACAAGTATACATTTAATTGCCATTATCTTTGGATCAGCCTCTAAGAAGTAAGCCATTTAGTTAGACAGCTCCGTAAAATAAAAATAAAAACAAAATAAAATATTAAACATTTCTGCTCGCCAGCTTGTGGTGGTTGGAACAACAGGTACACCATCACAAAACTCTCTGGTACATTTTGCTGCAAATTATCTCCCATCAAATTGACTGCAAATTAAAGTTATGATAAACAAGGAAGGTTTGAGTTTACACGACTGAATCTATAAC
Source organism: Vachellia collinsii (assembly GCA_006871305.1). NCBI lineage: Eukaryota > Viridiplantae > Streptophyta > Magnoliopsida > Fabales > Fabaceae > Vachellia > Vachellia collinsii. Next base: position 22,617 of record QFDD01000784.1, read on the forward strand.
TTTTTTATTTAAAGAAGATCTCTCACGACACCACACTATAAAGATGTTGACATAAATGATAAAAGTATAACATTATATACTTAATACAGAAGTTAGTTAGAGATCGGATTTGATTATAGGTATAAGATCCCAATCATTTTTGTCTCTTGCATTTGCAATTTATTTCCTTAAAGTATTCCATTAATAGCATACATTAACAAGTTTTTATTCAAGATTAATCGAGATGAAATGGACTACTCTAAAAAAAATCAATTCATATTTATTACAAACGATTGACATAATTAATTTTTAAATACATATCAATTACTTATCTGACTCTCATACTAAATATCATAGACAGTAATGGCTTTCATCGTTGTGCCTTATCTAACATTTTTTATAAAATAAAACAAAAAAAAAAAGGTAGAGATATTAAAGAAACAGAGACTACCAAAAAGAGTGCATTCGATGCACCAACCCTCAGTCATCCGTGCTTGAGTGGAACCAACATCACACGTCCACTAAAGGGGTGATTTCAATTTCAGATATCAATTCCCTCTTTTTTCTTTCGATTTAATATAATATGCATTAATGGAATTATCAAGTTGATCAGGGCAACGCATAATGTAAGTATACTGTATACATCTAAAGCTAAAACATTCCTGCTTGGAGAATGGAGGGAACTGGGTCTTGCTCCAGTGACTGTATGAAAGCCAAACGCAAAATAAAATGTGAAAAACTCAGGAAATATGGCAGAACCAAACAAGAGATTGGTTTCAAGAAGCAAATTAGCACAGAAAGAAGTAGTACTCAGTAAATAAAAAGAAAGATAACAGGCACTGTGTGAAAATAGAAGCAAGCATTGCAGTGCAAGGAATGAGTTAAAGAAAGTTAGAAACAATGGGGTGGCCGGCGTGGGCGTGATGTGATGCAGCCGAAGGTATTAGGAAGTAGGAACCAACCCGTTTAAGGACTATCCCATTGTCAACCCTTAATCTTATTGTCACCACTTCTATTCACTTAATTAATCAGTTAACTATACATGGCAGATTCTACCGTTTTCTTTTGATGCAAAGATTCTACTTAAATTATACGTGGTCGACAATGGAATAATCCTTAAACAGGTCGGTTCTTACTTCCTAATACATGTGGCTGCATCACACCACCTATCCAGCTCTGCAGCCGCCGACCACTCCATTATTTGTTTAACTCATTCCTTGCATTGCAATGCTTGCTTCTATTTTCACTCAATGACCCTGCTCACTTGATGGCCGTTTCTGATTTCTCCCCTAAATTCTTCTCTGTTCCTCCATGTTTTCGGGGGTATTTTCGGTATTGCAAGAGGCCTTTATTCTTTCACTTATCAGCAGCCGACTTTCTTGAGTTTGTCGGCTAACAAATTTTATTTGACAAAAGTTGTTCTCTGCCAATAGGAAAATGTGATTGCCGCGTTCTTTCCCCATTGGAAAGCTTCTGCCTTTTTTGGTTGGGCCTTTGATTTACTTCGTGCAGATCACTCACCTCGCACCCCCGGCTCATCCCTTCGTGGTCTTGCAATCGTTTTTGGATGACTCTGTTTGATTCCGCTCTCTCACTCTCAGCATTCATTTTTCCACCCGAGAAGGTATCACGTCTTTTTCTGATCATACATGATTGGGGTGTGTTCTCTAATATCCCCTATGCTGATTGCTTTGGCTTCCAGTAACATAATATTCTTAAGGGAAAAAAATCATGTCTAATGACTTAACTGATTCCATTGAATTACGTTTCTTCTGCTTAAACTGCCTGCAGCTGATGATATTGGTATTTTTTTTCTATTTTAACTCTTTACCCCTTAGCAGTTCAAGGTTTCCTGGATATTTATTTTGCATCTGGAAAAGGTATTAATTCATTTCTAATTTAGCATCCAGTTTAAGTTATCCGAATAAAAAAAAAAATTTGACTTCGGGTTTGATGTTTAATCTTGTTCGAGTACTTTCTCCACAACACACCCAATGTTGTTTTTTGTACTGGTACTGATTCTTAGGCGGAACAACAAGGAGTGCTTCTAATTCTGTTATCTTTCCCCAGCATTTTTCCTTTTTGCCTTGACGATACCATATCGAGAACATTTGGAGTTTGGCTCTTTCAAGTCGGCTTCTCCATTGGAGTCACTTGAATTGACTCAACAATGGCTGCCACGGGAATTTCATCTCCTAATTCACCCAACCTTTTCGCCGGCGTTACTGCAGCCTTGGCTTCAGCTTTGCTTGAATGGTTGCTGATCTATTTCCTGTTCGTTGATGCTGCCTTTTCCTTCATTATTACGAAATTCGCTTGCCTCTGCAAATTGAAAATACCATGCCTGTTGTGCTCGAGGCTTGATCATGTTTTAGGCAAGGAGAAACAAGGATACTATTGGGACTTGATTTGCAGAGACCATAAGCTGGAGATTTCTACCTTAATTCTTTGTCGTGCACACGACAAACTTGTGAATGTTCATGGGATATGTGAAGATTGTCTCTTCTCTTTCTCTAACGTCAATAAATCCAATTCTGAAAATTGCCGGTTATTGTTAGGTAAATTGGGGGAGGGATCTGAGACTCCATGCGACCAGGATCCATTATTGGATGACCATAAGGTTTCTCTTTCAACAGCAAAACAATGTTCTTGTTGTGATAAGCCAAGGGTCTTTTGGGGCAATGATCCAGGGTTAGTATTGACCAATTCAGTCAGGTCTGAGGCTACTGAATTTGATATTCCATCATCATCAGGTGATGTTGGAATCAATTTTCATGAGCAGAGGATATCAGGACCGCCTTTACCTGTGAGGGCAACTCATCGGACAAGAATTGGTCAGATTGATCCTTTGTCTCATGTCGGGTACACAGAACTGAAGATCACTTCTGATAGTGAGTCTGAAGTTGCAGTATCTGATGATGATGTTGTAATAAGCACCCCAACTGGGGAAATACGTGATACCAAAAAAGATATAAATGTTCAATGTGTAAAGAGGGAGCCTCGTGTTATTGACTTAGATGAGGATTTGGCCTCAGAAAGATCCATAGGCTTAGCTTCTCTGCGTAAACCATCAATAGAACCAGAGCCAAGGATGCATTCAGAATATAAAGATACTTATGGAAGTAAATCTGCTGCAGCACCCACCGTAGAAGCATCGAAAGAAACCTGTGAGTTATATTTTAGTTATCGTTGTCTACCTTGCAGTACTTGTATCTGGAGTGTGCGGAAATAAAACTAGAGTGTGAATCTTACTATTAGTTGATGAAAAAAGTGAATAATCACGTTTTCAATTATTTGGATTCTTCTTCTGTATGAATGAAGAAAAATGTCACTTTTTGTTTTTACGTGAAAAATCTGTTTAATGAACATGCTCATAAGTACATGTTTTCACCTGCCTGAACTGACACGTATAAATTTTTTTCCTCAACAATAGAGGAGTAATTAAAAAAGGACCTTTTAAGTTTCTAATAAAACATGCAATCAAAGACCTTGTTAGAATCAGGGTTTTCTAGAGTTCCAGTCAGGTCTTTCATGAGTTATAATCAGTCATCACGTGCTGATTTTTCAACAGCAAACCTAACTTAAATTGATGGAAACTACCGTTTGAAATTTGAATAGGTGATGATTTGACAACTTTTAAGGTGGGACTGACATCTGAGCAACAGTCTACCATAGGGGATGATGAAATCGTTAGGCCAGATATCAAGCGAACGACGTCTGAAGCAGGTTTTGTTTTAGGCGAGAATGCTCAGCAATATCCCTATTTACTGGATCTTGGTGATGCTTATAAACTAGCTGTAAATAATAGAGGAAGGCAGTTGTCTGGTATGCTTACAGAGCAATGGCTTGGGAAGGATTCTTCAAGAATCAGTGAAGATTTAAAGATATTGTTGTCACAACTATCTGCTGTTCGAGGCACTGACCTGTCAGTAAATGATTTGAGTCCTAGATTGTCTGTGAATGGTGATGAAGCGAAGACTTCTGATGCATCAAACACTGCTGGAATACAGATACTTCAAAAGAGGGTTTCACTCGAGAGAAATGAGTCTGGTCTGTCCCTGGATGGAAGCATTGTAAGTGAAATTGAAGGTGAAAGTGTCGTTGACCGATTCAAAAGGCAGGTTGATCATGACAGGAAACTTATGAGTGCTCTGTATAAAGAGCTGGAGGAAGAAAGAAATGCCTCTGCAGTTGCTGCAAATCAAGCATTAGCCATGATAACTAGGCTACAGGAAGAAAAAGCGACACTGCATATGGAAGCTTTGCAATACCTAAGGATGATGGAAGAGCAGTCAGAGTATGAGACAGAAGCTTTGCAAAAAGCTAACAGCCTTCTTGCTGAGAAGGAGAGAGAGCTGGAGGACTTGGAGGCAGAGCTTGAGTATTTTAGGAAGAAATATCCTGATGAGTCAATGTTGGAGCACTTAACTCAAACAAGCTCTGATGTAAAGGTGAAAGATATTGGCTTGGACCAGCCGCAATCTTCTCGTGCCGAAAACAATGAAAGCATCCATAGTATCTCGGTCAAAGCTGAAGGGC
>QFDD01000785.1:0-33735 GCA_006871305.1 Vachellia collinsii
CTGCCACTATAGGGCTTTGAAAAGGGTGCCAGCTGGTATTGGGCTTTGAGGGTGCCTACTGCTATAGGGCTTTAAAAAGGGTGCCAGTCGGTACTGGGCTTTGAGGGTGCCTACCGCTACAGGGCTTTGAAAAGGGTGCCATCTGCTACTGGGCTTTGAGTGTGCCTGCTGCTACAAGGCTTTGAAAAGGGTGCTAGTTGGTACTGGGCTTTGAGTGTGCCTGCCGCTACAGGGCTTTGAAAAGGGGTGCTTACCGATATAGGGCTTTAAAAGGGTGCCAGCCGTTAATGGGCTTTAAGGGGTGCCAACCGATATTGAGCTTTGAGGGTGATTGCCGCTACAGGGCTTTGAAAAGGGTGCCAACCGGTACTGGGCTTTGAGTGTGTCTACCGGTACAGGGCTTTGAAAAGGGTGCCAGCCGGTATTGGGCTTTAAGGGTGACTGCCGCTACAAGGCTTTGAAAGGTGCCAGCCGTTATTGGGCTTTCAAATAATTGTGCTAGCCACTATTGGGCTTCAAAATAATTGTGCTAATTGTTATTGGACTTTAAAAGAATGGTGCCAGTAGTATTGGGCTTGAAAAGAATGGTGCCAGCCGGTATTGGGCTTTATGAGTGCCTACCGCTACAGGGCTTTGAAATGGGGTGCCTACCGGTACAAGGCTTTAAAAGGGTGCCACAACATTACATATGTGATGCCCCTATGATGTGACACATGATGTAGTAAAACACTATGATAATGACAACGATGCCAAGGTTAGCAATGTATGACGTCGATAATGATGATGATACCGAATGATAACGACGACGATGACCTAACGATCATAATGATGATGATCTGATAAAGATGTCATAAATGACAATGATGATGGGCATGGGGTGACAACAAGCATGAAAGTCCCCAGATAATATGGTGTAACATTTAGCAAATACATAGCATTAAAATGACAATGATGATGGTTGTGATAATGAAATTCTAATGAGGATGATGACCATGATAATGGTAATGGCAATATGACACTGAGCCTTCAATGCCCCAAATAGTAAGTATGACAATGATAATGGAAATGGTGACGAAATCCTAATAAAGATGATGATGATGATTCAAATGAGTATGATGATGGTGTTGATGATGATGATGCCAACAACAAAGAGGATGATGATGCCAATTATAGTGATAGAGTATCCTCACAAGTGATTTTACTCCTCTCTAAACAGTCGCCTAACCAGGATCCCCTACTTCAGTGATCATATAAGATGTCAAGAGGTGCACTCATGCCTCAAGCCCTTAATTGATATTAACTTTTATGGCATTTCTAACACTTGATAAAACTCTGATGGTGACCCTTGCTAATAATCCTGAAATTTCATAGGTTAGTTAGGAGTAGAGTGCAACAATGTCTATTACCATGAGCATTTATCCAAACAAAAGTTACCCTTTTATTGAAAATGTCGCTCTTATACAAAACATGAAGCATAGATTTGTATGCAATTTAGGAAGCAGGTAAAATAGAATAAGGATGAGGGTTCATTTGAAAGAAATGACCCTCGTAGAACATGATATGAATTCAAGCCAACATTTGACGCTTTGGTGAGAGGAGATGCTAATAGGAGGTCCTTCACTTTTGGTTTCATGGAGTACTTTTTGATGTCTCTCTTCATTACCAGAGATATACAATTTCATCGAGTGAGAATAGAGCCTATCCAAGCAAAACACAATATGGATGATGCTAGGCCCATTGATCCGGTGGTTTGGTGTTTGCTCTTTCAGGTTTTCAATCTAATGCCTCTTTTGTTTTTGCTCTAACTTTTGCCTAAGCTGCCCTTCCAGGTTTTCGACTTAGCGAGCTCTTTTGTTTACCTTTTGCTCTAATTTTTGCCTAAATCGCCTTTTCGGGTTTTCGACTTAGCGAGTGTCCTTTTTTTTTGCCACTTTAACTTTTGCCTAAGCAGTCTTTGCGGTTTTTCGACTTATCAAGCTTCCTCCTTTTTTTTTTGCTCTGAATTTTGCTTAAGCCACCCTTACGGGTTTTCAACTTAGCGAGCTTTTTTGTTTTTTTTACTTCATTTTTTCTTACACATAATACTTCTTTACAGCATCTGCATTGATGGGCTTTGGTAGTTCTTGGCCCTCCATATCTTTCAAGATCAACGCACCTCCGAGGAAAGTGTTCTTAACAACATATGGGCCTTCATAGTTTGGAGCCCATTTACCCCTACCATCTTCATGGTTTAGCAAGACTTTCTTTATTACTAGGTCTCCTACTTCAAATTGCCTAGGTCGTAGCCTTTTATTAAAGGCTCTTGCCATTCTTGATTGATACAATTGCCCATGACACATCGCAGTGAGCCTTTTTTCCTCGATCATATTCAATTGTTCAAATCGAGAGTGTATCCATTCACTTTCTTCTAGGTTTGACTCCACCATTATTCTCAGGGATGGAATTTCCACCTCAATCAGTGTGATAGCTTCTATGCCATACACTAATGAGTAAGGGGTTGCTCCATTTGAAGTACGGGCGGTGGTACGATATCCATGCAATGCATGTGAAAGCATTTCATGCTAGTCCTTATAGGTCACGATCATCTCTCCAATAATCTTCTTGATATTTTTATTGGCTAACTCAACTGCACTGTTCATTTGAGGTCTGTATGGTGCTGATTTATGGTGTTTGATCTTGAATTGATCACATAAATCCTTGACTGCACTCCCATTGAGGTTAGGTCCATTGTCTGTGATGATTCTCTCTGGCAATCTATATCTGTAGATGATATTGACCTTTAGGAATTTGACGAAGGTCTTTTGAGTGATACTGGCAAAGGAATTAGCCTCCACCCACTTAATGAACTAGTCGATGGCAACAAGAATGAACCGATGACCATTCGAGGCCTTAAGGTTGATTGGCCTAATGATATCAATCCCCCACATAGAAAACGGCCAAGGGGATACGAGGTTATGCATCGAAGTGGGAGGAGCACTACTTTTGTTAGAGTAGATCTGGCACTTTTGGTCTCCTAACATGGTGGATGCAGTCTTTCTCCATCGTTGCCCAGTAGTAGCCGCATCTCTAAACTTGTTTGATCATCGTGTTACTATTTGCATGAGTACCACAAATTCCCTCATGGATTTCAGACATGATCTCATGTGCTTCTCTCTGGTCTACACAATGTAGTAACGTTCCATCAAAGCTCCTTTTGATATAAGATGTTATTACTAATAAAGAAACCCAAAGCTATCCTTTTGATGGTTTTCTTCTGATTTTGTGTGGCATTTGGCAGGTAGGCACCATTTTTCATGTATGTTTTGATATCAAGGTACCAAGGCTGCTTGTCACCTTCTTCATTTATGTTGAAGCAAAATGCCGGTGCCTTTCTAGATTCAATTTGAATTGGTTGGATGTGGACCCCCACAGTCAAGTTGAATCATAGCCGATAGGGTAGCTAACACTTCCGCAAAGCGATTTTTATCTCTGGGCAAGTGATGGAAACTAATTGCTTCAAACTGCTTAATTAGCTCTGTTAGGTACTCTTGATAAGGGACCAGCTTTGAGTCTTTAGTTCTCCATTCTCTAGTAACTTGATAGATTATAAGGGCTGAATCATCGAAAACTTTCAGACTTTTGTGTTAAGATCAATAGCAGCCCGGAGGCCATTAATGCAAGCTTCATATTCCACCATGTTATTAGTGCAGTCAAATTCTAATTTTACAGCAATTGGGAACTGTTTCCCATATGGGGATATGACTACTGCTCCAACCCCACTCCCGTGCATATTGGCAGCACAATCAAAGTACATTTCCCATCCACTTGCCTTGTCTTCCCCATTTTTCGACATCCCCTGCAGCACATATATCTTCATCCGAGAATTTAAAATCTAGGGGATGGCATTCATCTACAGGGTTTATTGCTAGGTGATTGGCTATTGAATTACCCTTGACAGACTTTTGAGTAATGTACCTTATATCGTATTCAGACAATATTACTTGCCATTTAGAGACCCTTCCCGCTACATGTGGGCTCTCGAAGATGTACTTGAGTGAGTCCATTCTAGAAATCAAATAGGTGGTATAATAAAGCATATATTGTCTCAACCTCCTCGTAGCCCAGACTAAGCCATAGCAGGTTCGCTCAATCATTTGGTAGCGAGACTCACAATCATTAAACTTTTTGCTCAAATAATAGATTGTATGTTCCTTTCACCTAGAAGTATCATGCTGCCCCAACATGGCTCCCATGGAATTAGGTCGTATCGTCAAGTAGAGGATCAATGGCCGCCCTGGGGTAGGGGGAACTAGAACCGGAGCGTTTAACAAGTAATCCTTGATCTTATCAAATGCTTGCTGACAATCCTCATCCCACTTCTGTGTGCAATTCTACTTCAGAAGCTTGAATATTGGCTCACAAGTTGATGACAGGTTGGCGATGAACTGTGCAATATAGTTTAACCATCTTAAGAAGCTTCTAACTTCTTTTTATGTTGGAGGAGGAGGCATTTCCTGGATTGCTTTCACTTTGTCTGGATCCACCTTAATCCCTTCTTGGCTCACGATGAAGCCAAGCAATTTACCAGATAAAGCCCCAAAGACGCACTTGTTAGGGTTTAACCGCAGTTTATACTTGCATAGCCTTTCAAATAGCTTCCCTAGCACGGTGATGTGACTTTCTCCCTCTGCAGACTTAGCTACCATGTCATCAACATATACCTCTAGCTCCTTGTGCATCATATCATGAAAGAGCGCTACCATCGCACATTGATAGGTTGCCCCGGCATTCTTCAACCCAAAAGGCATCACACGATTGCAATAAGTCCCCCATTGTGTAATGAATGTGGTTTTCTCCTTATCCTCTTTATCCATAGGGATTTGATTATATCCAAAGTACACATCCAAGAATGAGTACCTATAGCTATGAGCCGTATTATCAACCAAGACATCGATGTGGGGCAATGGAAAGTCATCCTTAGGCCTGGCCCTATTTAAATCTTGATAATCAACACACATTCAGATTCGTCCATCTTTCTTAGGGACAAGAACAACATTCGCCATCCAATGTGGATATTTGGCCACTTCTAGGAAACCTGCCTCTAATTGCTTGATCACTTTGTCTCGAACCACGAAGGACATGTCTGAGGTTAGCCGAAAGGAATTTTATTAGAGGCGATATTTGGATCAAGCCCAGGCATATCTTTGTATGACCAGGCAAACACATCCATATAGTCTTTAAAGAGTTGGATCATTTGCTCCCTTTCAGGGTTATCGACCATCTTTAGCTCTTTCTTTTCTTCCTCTGTAACCATGTTTATCACTTCAATGACATCTTCATGTGGGCATATTCATCGCTCCTCAAATTCAAGGAGTTTAGTGTATACTTGGATAGCTCATCATCATCACTCTCATAATCGTGCATATCAATGGCAACAAGCAAATCATCATTTAAGGACTCGTGAACCTCTACGTTCGATAGGAGTTCTGAGGAAGTCGAGTTCCTAGAAGACAAAAATAAACAATGAATGAATAGACGGAAAGGGAGGAATGAACACACGTAATATGGTAACTAAATTTTATTTCACATAACATTCCTTTATTCATAATTGCATAAGAGTTTTCCAATGAGCATTTGAGAGCAAAAATAAAAGGACAACTTTTGTCTAAGCAAGTTACTCTAAGATAATATTATTGAGGTTGTCCTCAAACTCCCAATTCTCCAATGTGTTTCTAGAATAATCAGTTGTAATCCATGCATGAGTCTTTTCATCAACTGGAAAAATCATCGCTGTAGTCAGCCTATTTTAGGCTTGCATGTTGTACGAGTACGCAAGGAGTACCTGGTTAGGACGCTTAGCCGGAGCAATATTACCTCAACTATTCTCTATTGAAGGGAAAAAAAAAGAGCGTTAGTTTATTTTTATTATTTTTTTCTAGTGTAGTTTAATTTTTTTTCTTTATAGCCTGGTTGATCTTGGCATGGTAAGTCATCCAATACTATGTTAGCGTAAGATTCCTTGGCACAAGTGACCTCTAGTCTCCTCAGAGAACCCATTATCCTACAGGGAGAGCTAGAGTTGACCATTAGTTATGGAGATATGGAACTCCATCCAAAACAAAGGTCTTGACGGCTTTCCCACATCATGTTCCTCTAAACTCCTCAGGGAATCCAATATTCCATAGGGATACTTAGAGTTGATCATTAGATAGGGAGGACCTTAGATCCTACCCTAGCCTAAGACCTTATCATTGATCATGATAAAGCGCATAGAAGTAAAGATTGAACAATGCGAAATGAGGAATATTTTATTCAATGAAATGTTGGAGATGACATCAAAACTTCGCTACATTTCTATGAGATTCTATAATTTGATTACATAATTCAAAGAATTCAATGATCTCTACTGGCAGATTTAGAGGGGTCATCATGGCTTTAGCACGCTTGAATGTTCCGGTAAACTCTAGGATCTTAGTATTAGCAAAGTTTAGCAAATCTCCACACCTCCTTACCCATTCTTCTGTTACAAGATTTTTCCTGTGGTAAAGGGTTTCCTAGTTTGCTAAAACTTTCCTTTTATGATACAATTTAGCCATAAGGCTCTGAATTGTTTCTGCGGTACCCACTCTGATAGCAATTAACTCATTCTTCTTACTCTCTAAAAGTTGAGAGAGTGTGTCAATCTCTCATTGTAGTTCTTCAATAGGGCCTTTATCCTGCAACTCCTTTTCAAGCAATTTCGTTTTCTCAATCATCTTCCTCAATTGAACTCTGCTATTTCTCATTCGTCTCTCATTTTCTTTCATAGCCCTTCTTAAGCTGATGTTCTTACTTTCCATCTCTGCAACTTTTGAGCTTTCCTCTAAATCTCTTCGCCTCTTCTTTTCTTTTAATTTCTCTTGCAAGATCGCGCACTTGTTATGTAGCTCATTCATTTTCTCTTTATTCTCAAAATCTCTTGAAGCGAACTCTTCCAATTCCTTTTCTCTTGTCTCAAGGCGCTTTACTAGCTCTTTATTTGCTTCTTGGACATCACTTCCCAACAAGGAGTTTTGGGGTGCGTAGGAAGGATTAAGCCACAAAATTCTTTTCATGAGCCATGTTTTGTATTCAAGTGCAGCACCTATCTCTCATTTCCCAAGTTCTGCTCCCCCCTTGTACATCACTTTGCTCCATGCCTCCTTGATTTCACGACATAAGCCCTTCGTGTCATCCCTCTCATACACCACGTACATGGCTTGCACTTCTTCTGAGGGGACCCTTTGTCGGAATGCCAGTTGTCTCAATGCTAATGAGGGGTTGTAGTTGATGCAACCTCTAGGCCCCATGAGTGGAACATTAGGAAAGTCCCCACAACGATACATGATCTCTTCATCATCCCACCATTCCATTTTCCATAAAATGGAATCTTCTTCTAAGTGTGAGAAAACTTCTCTCCAGCCACTTTCACCCTTTTTGTTGATCAGTTGGAGATGTTTGATCTCTACCAGTGGGTTACTATACTCATCATGTCTTTTCTTATAGGGTCATTCCTTATCGTACAAGTGGCTTAACATCCATACTTCAAGTAATGCAAGGCAACATCTTAACCGACCCTCCTTCTTTAGATGGCACTGGGATAATGACATGTAGGTCTCTGCCAAGATTACGGGTATCGAATTAGTTTGATGTTATTCGAATGATTGAAAAACAATAATAGCTCCGAGGTCAATTAGCCTGACTGATGAGGGAAAGAGAATTATGCCATAGATAGATAGGGCAAAGACTCGACAAAAGCTGGCCCAATCTTTCTTATTGGCTAACTTGGCTAGATGAGCTTCCACAGCAGTTCTTTTGATCCCTTTGACCTGCCCGGTACCCATAATTAGCACTTCCTTTGTGCAAATTCCCAACAACTTTGAAATTCCTCCTTGAGAGGGGGGATGCCTTTGGTATTGTGACATCTTGAGGTATTGTCCCTGTTTAGCCGCCCGTAGGCACAGGGTTTTGTCCTTTTGGGGTCCCATAGTCACTCAAAAGGCACCTCGGATGTCAAAGGCTACGCCCCGACTACATATATGGCCTTCACTTTGGACGAGTCTATGGGACCCCAAAAGGACAAAACCCTGTGCCTACGGGTGGCTAAACAGGGACAATACCTCAGGATGTCACAATATGGTATCAGAGCTGAGAACGGCTCTTTCCGTTGGTGGGGAGGGTGTCACACCAAGCGCTGCTAGGGACCTAACACCCTGAGGGACCCCGGAGTGGGTGAAGGGGGTAGGGAGATACAATAGGCAGGGTGCGCTCAAGTCCCACATCGGTTAGACTCGTCCAAATTAAAGGCCATATATGTAGTCGGGGCGTGGCCTTTGACATCCGAGGCACCTTTTGAGTGACTATGGGATCCCAAAAGGACAAAACCCTGTGCCTACGGGCGGCTAAATAGGGACAATACCTCAGGATGTTACATTATGATATCAGAGCCGAGGACGACTCTTTCCGTTGGTGGGGAGAGTGTAACACCAAGCGCTGCTAGGGACCTAACACCCTGAGGGACCCCGGAGTGGGTGAAGGGGGAAGGGAGACGCAGTAGGCAGGGTGCACTCAAGTCCCACATCGGTTAGACTCGTCCAAAGTGAAGGCCATATATGTAGTCAAGGTGTGGCCTTTGACATCCGAGGCGCCTTTTGAGTGACTATGGGATCTCAAAGGGACAAAACCCTGTGCCTACGGGCGGCTAAACAGGGAAAATACCTCAGGATGTTACAGGTAACGGTAGACATGGCTATTTTCCTTTATTGGCATCCTAAGAATTTCACCATATTCCTCAACAGTTGGTGTAAGTTGAAAATTGGAGAAAGTGAAGCATCTTAATGATGATGTGTACTTCATGTCTTGATATGGGTGATTGATATAGAGAAAGAGAACTTTAACCCCTCAAGAGCTCCAATACCTCATAGGGAGGTTAAAGGCCTATTAGCCTGTGATTGGCCTAGGCGATACACAACTAAAGGTTTTATAAATTGTTTTTTATGTCTAAGGCCCATATCAAATGAAGTTAAATGGTTATGCATGATGTGATGATTTGTCATGTACCCTAAAAGGTTATCTCTCATTGAGATATCTCTAGCATGATGAATGAGATGATTTCATGGTCTCTTAGGGTCAGGGGACCCTTAGACTAGGGTTAGCTATCTAATGCAAGCACCGTCCTTGCGATGTATCCAAAGTGACGTTGGATGCATGCTCAGGTGAAGAAACAATTAGTCGCTTTATCCTAGTGGTTCCCTTAATCATGCATGATGATGATAATACTTATAGAAAGAAGAGGAAAGGGGAAAAGGATATGCCCTCCAGTGTCCTATTTTAGGAATAACATTAGGTTGGGGATATCTACCCTAAAAAGGCATGTGCTACTCAAATGGGTTGGTCAAAAATTTCCTCTAATATGTGCAACGGTTATAGGGTTGTTCTAGTTCTCTCAGTAAAAGGTCTCCTAGCTGCCCTCATCATGAAGATGAAGATCCCATTTGACAAGTTTGACCTTCAGGGAACTCCGAAGCTCCACAAGGATCAACCTTGCCAAATGGGTAACAGCTAGGATGAAGTCTTCACAGTAACCTCAGGGGGTTCTGAAAACCCCCCAGGGAAACCGTTAGAAACTTCCACTCACTAAGGTACTCTCAGACTCGGGTATAGGGCTTAACATGTGTGTGAGGAGAATAGTGTAAGTGCTCAGTGTGTGTGGAGAGCATGCAAACCTGTTAACCTAGATTATACCCAACCCTTATATGCTAAGAAAATCACAATATATACAGGATAAATAGGCAATAAAATAAAATAATAATTAATTGAATAAAAAAAGAAGTAAACATACATATACAAATAAAAAAAACTGGTAATTAAAATAATAAATTAGGCCAAATTATTTTGAATAATAAACTTTAATGGGCTTGAATCTTCAGGTTTCCCCAGTGGAGACGCCAAACTGTAGGGTCCAAAATTTGGGTTCAGGAGTTGCCACCAAAATTTTAAAAGAAGGATAATTTTGGGAACATTTTTTCAAAAAAAAAAAAACATGGTCTACAAAAATATGATAGGGTTCGAAAGTCAATTATGTATGGGGAAGGTGTTAGGCACCCTATAACACCCGTTTATGAAAATGGTTGCCCTAAGTTTATTATTTAAAATGATATGGCCTAAAAAAATTTAATTACCCAACAAAAACAAAAAAAAAAGTTACAAAAGGAAGATATAATGAAAGAGCAAAAAATAAAATGAGAAAGAAAAATAAAAGAGAAAGAGAAAAATCAAATCAAATCAAAATGAAAAAACGAACAAAAAAACATTATTAGGAGAACATATAGATAAAAAAAGAAAAGAGAAAAAGAAAAGAAAAAAATATAATAGAAAAAAAAAGACAAAAAGAAAATGTTAACTAAATAAAAAAAATGAAAATTGAAATAATAAAAATGAAAGGGAAAAGAGAAAAAGAAAAGAAAAAATATAAAAAAGACAAAAAAACGTTAACTAATAGAAAAGGGAAAATATAATAAAAACGTAAATTGGAATAACAAAAAGTTTATAAGGTTGAACTTGACCTAGGATGAAAACCTAAGGCCTACGTACCCTTTAGAGGGATCAAAGCCCAAATAGTTCGGGGTAGGAATGCATGTCACTTGGTTTGCTTTTTTAAATAAAATTTTTTATTTAATTCACCAAAAAAAGTATTTTTTTGTTTGGTTGTTATCTTTTATTTTAGAAGAAATCTCTTATTGTTTATTTCTTGAAGGGAGTAGGAATTTGTCAAAAATTTTAGATCATATTTCTTGAGGAGGTTCCCATAACCTCACACGGAAAGACAATTGGTTTTACCTAAGAAGGTTCTAAAAACCTCACACGGCGTAAAACGATTTCAAAAAAATTTCCCTTTGCTTTTTCAAAAAAGATGTTCCTTTATTTTCATTTGAAGAAAATAATGAAAAAAAAATCAAGCTTTATACATGTTAAGCACACACATGTATTGATCAAAAAGAGAATGAAAGAATAAAGAAGATGAAGGACTGGTGTACCTCTTGCCTCCTTCTATCTTCTCCTCCAAAATCCCAAAAAACCCACCTCTCTTGCTTCAACCCCTACTTCCCTTTTTATAGGAAACAAGTAGGGTTTCCAAATATTTTTATTTTTGTTTTTTTTTTTCAATTTTTTATGAATTTTTTCAGATATCAAAAAACTACTTAATAGGCTAGCAATCAACATAAATGAGAAGAAATTTTTATTTTCGTTTTTTTTTTCATTTCCTAAAAATATTCTATCCTAATTTGAAATTGTTTTAACATAAAAGGAAGGATTTTTTTTACAATTTTCGTTTTTTTTATTTTTCCTTGAAGGGCAAGAATCAAACTTTCCAATAATTGTTAATACATTCCTTTTATTTTTTTTTATTTTTTTATTCTTTAATGATATTTCTTAATTTGGGAGTCAACCATCATAAATAAGATTTTCTTTGAAATCAAGGTAAGGAAATCTTTCCCAAATTTCAATGGAAGACTAATCATCATAAATGACACTTTTCAAAGAAAATCTTCCCAAATCATAAGAAATTTTCATAAGGGATTTTTCTCAATTATTTTTGTGGGGCTCGGACAATATAGGGTGTTTACAACAATTGCTTGGCATCACCACTAATCTCTCCCTCTTATGGTCTCATTATTAAGCTTTAGTTTATTGAAGATGATTATCTACAATGATTAATATTCTTTAGAATAACCACACAACTCCAAAAATCTGTTGTTTGATCTGCAATTATCTTCTTGGTTTGCTTGATTCTTTTGTGATGTGTAATATCCTCATTTTCAGTAACCATAATTAAGGCTAAACTAATGGCTACAAAGATGTTAAGGGTCCGGAGAGTGAGAAGTTATGGAAGTACGTCCAGAAATGCCATTTTGCAAAATTTCAAAAATGTAAGGGCAAAATGGTCATTTTTGGAAAAGTCAAGGACATAATGGTCATTTTGGGAAAAGATGATCAAAATATCAGAAAATCTTCCCAAGTCCAGAAATGTAGAGAAAAATTCACTATCATGAATTGAGGTCCAATTAAAGGTAGAATGACAAAAATAACCCTGCGGGAATTTTTAAGGTCATTTAATATTTGGCTGATTTTCGGATTTGTAGCCAAATATAATTATTTAAAATACCTAGAAACCTCAAAAATATATTTTAAAATCATGAAAAATAGCTTGGAAAATGCTCTATTTTATAAAATTGGTTTCACCCTCAACTCAGAAATAGTTTGCCAGAACGGCAGTACGAAAGGATAAAAATCCCCAAAAAAGGGTTTTCGGAAGAAAATTTATTTAGATCATATTTGAAGGCTATTTGAGGTGAGAAAAATCATGAGGTGTTCAGTTGAATTTTGGAAAGTTTTAGTGACAAGAAATTGGTCAAGTGATCAGAAAATTCCCAAAAGCATTTCCGGTAGATGGAAATCAGATAAAGCAAGTTGTTTTCTTTGAAAAGAAGGTTGTGGGATGTAGAGAGTGCCACTTGGAGTCTTCAAATTTGATGACTAAAATTAAATTAAGATATTTAAAAAAATGGATAGCTTTCATCAATATAAAGTGGCTCTATTAGTAGAATTGGACCCCACATGCATTAATTCACTTGTGCAGATTTTCTTTAAGTCTTCCAAGCCCATTTTGCTTCTCATTTTCGTGCAGCCTCTAGAAAAAGAGAGAGAAGTAGCTGAAGGTGAAGAACCTGCTCAAGAAGGAGAAATCAAGCAAGAATCAAAGGTAAGAAGTGGTTTCTATCGGTTTAGTTTTCTCTCTAAGGCTGTGTGTGATGAGTTCCAAGAAGGGTTCTTGGAAGTTTTAGTGAGAGAAAATGAGAAATATGAATAATTGGAAGTAACAAGCATCTTAGATCAACTCTATATATGTTTTGCTATATGTAGATGCTTTGATTGAGTTGATTGAGGCTTGTTATGAATTTTTGGCAATAAACCCTCATCCCTTGGCTGTGGCTGAATTGATAATGCATGGAAAATGAATATTTCAATTTATTGAATGAAAGGAAATTGGAATAGGAGTGAGGTTGTGCCTGTATATGACAAGAAATATTGCAAAACCTCATTTTCCTCCAATTTTGTTATGAATTTCATCCAGCTGTAGTTTTGAGGGGGAAAAGGATGATTTTGAATGTTTTGATGCTTCCAATGGATTTAGAATGGTGTAGGGTGAGATTAAGATCACACTTTTGGAAGCATTAGAACCTCAATTGCCAAAGTTAGAAAGTTAAAGATCTTTAATTGCTAAGTTTGAGTTTCTCTGAATTGTTAAAGCTAAAATGCACTAGTAATGGCTTTACATTGATCCCAAAAGCACCATATTCTGTGTAGGAGTAAAAAGAGTATTAAGAGGTGTGACAAGTACAAGAGGAAGTCATTTCAAGTTAGATTGGAAAGTAAAGCTTTGAGGTAGTAACACTTCTAACTTTTACATCCACATTGTATTTGATTGTTGTATATGTTAATTGCCATGTTTATGTGTGGTTGTAACCACTAACATGTAAATCCTTGCTTATGAGTATGCATGGTTGTAGATATGCTTTGATTGCCTTGGCCTTATGCAAATATGTTAGAAGTAAGGTATTGTTGTTCATGTCATGGCATACTAGTTTATAGCCAATTAATCATGCATGTTGATGTTCTTGTTAGAAATATTTACTACTGGGATTTCCTTAAAATCTCATTCTTTCCAATGACTAACAATAGGAACAAATACCAAGGGCAAAGGGAAGAAGGTCCAAGAATGAATGGTGAGGGCTTCCATGAGAATGCACAAGTTGCACATTCTATATATGGCATTTTGATGTGTACACATGTGACTTTTGATGCATATGTGGATAAATGTAAATTAAAGTCCTACACCAAGTTATTTTGGTGCTATGTGTTGTGGTTAAGTGTGTTTTATGAAGAAATGAAGTTGAGCATGCAACTTGGCTAAAAAGGGTCCAAAGCCCTTAAAAAGTGACAAAATAGGATAATTTGAGCAAATAGAATGCAATTGCCATGAAATGTTGCATGCAAGTAGATCTTTTCATCAGGTTTCCATAGAGTCCTAGTTTGCAAGTTCGCCCCGACGATGTTCAGAGTTCACCTTGGCGAAGTGCCTTCTGGAAGAGTTCGCCGCAACCAACTTGGTCAAAGAGAAACTTCCATTTTTGTTGCAAAAGTTCACCGTAGCAAAACCCAAAGTTCGCCACAGCGAAATACCTCAGTTTGGACCAAATGAACAGTGACTTTTCCAACTATTTTCAACTTTGATTAGGCATTTCTTTGGTCCAAGGTATATTTTTCCTTTACAAGGAATTGAGAAAGCTTTAATTAGAGACCTAAATCACTTAGTTTAAAATTTCCTATAATTAGTTGTGAATTTTCAAAGTTGAGCCAAAATTCCAAGTTTATGAAGGAATAGTAACTGAAATGGATATTTTGAAATTCACCAAAATAACTAATTCTAGCTCTTATAATAGACTCCAAGGGTCCCATTAAGGTCTCTAATGGATAATAAAGCTAATAAAGAGAGGCGTTACATGATGAGTTTGTAAATTTTGGATCTAATCAAGGGGGGGAGAAGAGAGATGAGAGAGAAAAGAAAAGAGGGAGAGAGTGTTGATAGGATGAGAAAAGTAATAACCTTTTTAACGTTGTAAATATTGTTTATGGGTGTGTCAAAGGAAGAGTCCCATATTATTTGGGATTGTGGGGTCCAATGAATGTCTGATAAAATATTATCTAGGACTAATAAATGAGCAAAGAAGAGGAAAGAGTTTGCATATGATAAAGGCCATTGGAGACAAATCCGACAAGTTTCCCTTACCATTTATACTCAAGTTAAATGTGTATTGGAAATTTTTTATTAAATTTTTTTGTAAAAATACAAGTATTATTTTGAATGAATTTTGATTTAAAAAATAAATATATCAATTTACTAGCCTTTAATTATGGATTTCAAAGGTTTAAAAATTATATTTCAAGGGCTGATTTCTTGGACCAAGTTTTATTGCTTCTAACACTCATAATTGGTGTTGAAGGCATATATGCACATTGGAAGACAATAAGGAGAAGGAACGGTTTTCTCCAATGATGTTGATGTTTTAAATGGTTATTTTAACTGATATCACATCACTGTTTATGACATTGACAAATTAATTATAGAATGTAACCTTTCAAATTATGCAATTGAACTTCTACATTATGCAAGTACGATTTTACGTTATGTGCAATTGAGCTTCCTCAAGGGTATAATACCAGGTCTCATTCTCTATTTAATTTTGTTAATGGGGGAATCTTGATTTTAAGCACTCCCTGAGTTTTGTGTTAGACCAATTCGAGTATGAACAACTATAACAAAAAAATAAAAGCAGCTGCCTTAAGACCCACAACAGCACATTTACGCAACATCTTTAAATGAAACTTCCAGAATTTTTCCAAATTTGGCTGTTTTACACTCTATAAAAAATTTGTCCTTCTTCTGTTTGATCTTAGACCAGTTTGGTTTCAAGTTTCTCATCACTTCTTTTATATTCTTCTCTTCCACTCTTTTTATTATCATGTTAGATTCAGAATAGATAGATCAATCATCATCAAACATCTACATATATATCAAGTTCTCTAACTCCTTCTCCAACCAACAAATAAATTTTGGCAATTTATGAAGCATTTTTTGATAAACGACACATTTTTGGTTAGACGACAACAGTGAGTGAAATGATAACCGCAGTGAAGACGGGAGGCTCCAAGTCTTTAAATAAGCATCTTGAAACCATTTTACAAAACTCTTATGTTGTCAAACTTACCTTCACTGTGGCCATTGGTGGCCTTCTCTTTTGGCTATGATGTAGGTAAAATAACTTCGGCGAAATTACACACAGCAACAAAAATCAATCACGATAAGTTATAGAAAATTTTAAGTTATTATTAATCGTACAGGGACTGGGGGTGAAAGTTTGCAATTGTAAAAAGACGAATTTGACTGGCTTCTCAATAGTGACACATTGATTTGTTAATTAAAGTGTCTTGACATTTGTTAATTAGAGTGTCTTGACTTGTCAATTAAAGTGCCTTGACTTGTTGTTGGTGGTACCATGGCTTATCACCTTTCGAGTTGTTAATTATATCACTCTGACTTGTCATTCGTGGTATATTGATTTGTTAATTGAGGTGCTTGGACTTGTCATTAATGGGACCCTGACTTGTTATTAGTGGCATATTGATCTATCAATTTATAAGTGAGGAAAAACTTATCTTTTCAAAATTTCAATAAATCATCTGCAAGTCCCTAGAAACTAGACAATAATTTGAAGATTTCCCTGACTTTATAGTATTAATTTGTTCTACTTAGAACCTATATGTAATTTTGTTGATATTTCTTTTGCTTATCTTCCTTTCTAAATGTAAAACTAGTAGAAATGTTTGTTTTAGTTCTAAATGTAATATTATATTTCATGTTGTCTTTCAAATTTATAATTTATTTAAATTATCTCTACTAATTTTATATATTAAAGAGATTTTTCATTAAGAAAGTAGTATCCAATATAAATGATTGAAAGAGGTATCTTAAAAAAATTAGCAAATATTTTTTACAAGTTAATTTAATTAATTTTTTTTCAATCTATACTAGTTAATTATTTATCTTATACATTTAGGACTAAGAGTATAAATTTGACATAATTTATAGAAGTAGGCAATAACAAAAAATATAGTGATATACTAATTAACATAAACGTTAATTTTGGTCCATTTTTCAGGTGTCATATCAGGGGCCCTATTATATATTAAATATTATTTTAAGTCGGTCAAGAACAATTGTGTTCTTTATGTGTGAATTCAATTCGAGCAAGCAAAAAATGGAAGAGCACGACGTATAATTGGACACTCAGAAAAATGTCTAGTTGTGTTTTTTTAGCGTGTTTTCTCATAATTATTTTTCTTAGTATTTCTTCAAAATCATATCTTCACCCTTAGATAATAAAGGGTCCAAATTTCAATATTTTATAAAATTCTTATTATAATAGTTTGTAAGTTAAAAATTTTGCTATATTATATATATTACAGTTATACATAATGTAAATCATATTTAATAATTCAAATTTATGTATTTATAAATACTAATTTTATAAAATGTTAAATCTAAACCCTTCATTTATTTTGATTAAAGGGTGAGGATATGATTATAAGGAGATACTGAGAAAAAAGATTCTGAGGGAAGCCAAACCCTTTTTTTTTTACCAATTGAGTTTATTCCAATTTACAATGTGATTTGCCCAAAAAAAGTTCAAAGTGGAAAGGAATTCTGTTTTTCAATAAAACGTGGGTGATAACTGATATGCTTAATAAATAAAATTATTTTTCCAACCAATTTTAAACCAGTGGAAAAAAATTAAAAAGGTTGACCACTAGAGATAGTTAAAGGATGTGCATGTTCACACGTACATACCTTAGTTATTTTAGTTTTATATAAAACGATTAGATATTTAATTATAATTTTTATATTATGATATTATATTAAAATTTAGAAGAATAAGGGAGAATTGGGGATAAATACCTCCATCGATAAATTAATTGAAGAATGAAACATGCATAATGTGGAAGGTCAGTTACATTTGCATAATGTTGAATGTTAGTTGTATTTACAGTTTTTGGAAAATTTTATGCAACTAAATTTATGTACAATTGACTTTCCACATTATGCAATCAACCTTTCACTATATGCAATTGAGCTTTCATATGCAAATGCAATACCTTCCACATTATGTAAGTTTCATTCTACAATTAATTTGTCAATGGGGGATTCATTCCCAATTGATCTCCTAAAAAATAATTCAAATTGAAAGTAGAGTATAGTTTTTCATCAAGGAACTTAGGTTACTTAATGTCTAACGTAAGATGAAATTGGCAAAACTTATATATATAGATTAATTAGATCAAGTTATAGGTATAAATTTACCGGTATAAATGTATTTAGTTGTTTACCACATCATACATTAAAGATATATTACTAGGAATAGTAAATTTACCTAACTAAATAAAATAAATGCATCAATAAATATCTAAAGAATCTCTTCGACTTGACTCAAGTCACTTGATATGACATGAGTGAAATGAATTTTATTGTGACTTGAGTCAATTACTATGACTCGAGTAAATGAAACTTCATTCCTCTAATCAATTTTTATGACGCAGGTTAAATGATTTCAAGTGAAAATTGTTAGAAGGATATTAACTGTGGACATGTACACCCCAATGATCAAAGTTCAGCCGCTGACTTCTTAACTGCACGGCATGCCTATCCCAAAATAGTATAATAGACATAGTAATACTATTAGAACTCATTCCTGTTACTAAAACACACCAAATAATAAAGAAAATGATAATGATTTTTGAAAAAAGTCCCATTAACATACAATGATCCCATAAATACAACAATGGGTGAGAAGGTTGTACATAACTTTTTTTTATTGAAAGAAGAACATAAAACAATGATTTCATGTGTATGAAGAACTTATGCATAGGCTAATAGCATTTGCAGTTACCATTTTTAGTACTATATTATTCACAACAAATATCTGTGTAGCAAAATGTCAAGGTTATCAATTAAATTCTCAATTAATTCATAAAAATGTTGATAAGCGCATCAAATAAAGTTACACCACATCACTTTTGTTCTAAGTGATCAAAAAATGATAAGCTTCATCTAGTGCCTGTTAAAAAAAAGGAAAATAATATGTGATAAGTACCCATTTCAATTAAATTGTCCTCATAATATGGGATTAAAAGCACAAATTTCTCCTGCATGACAAAAAAAATACAAAAACAACATCTTTATTATGGCCATAGTTTTCATGCACAGCTCTATTAAATAGACTTATGCTCATAATTCAATATATGTGACAATATGCATTAAGATGGCATTTGCCATTATACCTTCCAGTGAAAAATGAAACTTCTAATATCACCAATTAGGCTCCTTAAATACCTACCATTTCCAAAATGAAACTTCCCTGCCTTGATTCATTTACTTGTGTTGGAAAAAGTAAACATTGTTCAAAGCTAAGATAAGAATTATAGCAGTAATTAATAAGGAGTATAGCTGTAATGTCTGGAAAAAAAAAAGAATTTAAGAAGGGACCTTGGTGCAAAAAGAAAAAGTATAGGAGCGCAAGAGTGTCATTTCCCTCCCATACTTTTAATAACCGCCCAGCATCACTTTTTGGCACTATCCTTCGTGTGTTCTTCGTGCTTCCAGACGCGATTACAAGAGAGAGCGAGCAAGAGCGAACGCGGTTGCAGAGCTGGTACTCACTGTTTGAAAACGTTTTTCACATATGTAAGTAAGGATTTGGGTTCAGTTAAATTTTCTGAAGCTTCCTCTATCCTCAGATTTTTATCTTAATGATTTTGAGTTTTTAAGTTGAGCCAAGAGTGTGAAAAAGTAGGATTTTTACCGGTTAAATCAAGTGATAAGCAATATTAGAGGGTTGTTTATTGATAGGGGAGTTTTTCGGTGAGACTTTGAGGTGGGAGTGCATGTACTGTTCATGTGAACAGTAATCGCGTTCTCTGCTTCTGACTGTGAAAAAAATTTGGTCTGCACTATTCATGGGTACTGTTCAAATTAGCAGCAATTTTGTTTCTGATGAGGCATTGTTCATACGAACAGGAAATTCGTTCTACTCCAATTTATATCTAAAATATATGAATTTTGGGGTTAAGGCGTAATACTGATGTTAGAAAAAAAATTATTGACTTGAAATTATGAATTGAGAATAATTGGATATGTTATATACTATTGTTAGGAGGGGAAGAAAATAAAGCTGAAACTGAAAGGTAGAGGGGCATTGTGTATTAAAAGTTTAACAGGTGAGTGGATAGCGTCCCATTAAGATTTTATAAATTACGTTTTATTGCATTTTATATCTTCTATTTAGTTGTCGCATTTTAAGCATTATTTCAATAATGAAGATTTATCAGGATTATTTAATTTTTCATTAATATTGCAAAGAGTAAGATTTGTGGATTTTATTTACGGTTATTTATTCTTTCCCAATTTCTATTTATATTTCATATTTATGCATAGAATTGAAAGTAACACTTTTGGGCTATTACTTACAAACTTTCATGCTGGGATCCTTGATACGAAATAGGCGAAAATAGTTTTATTATTGGAAATGATTGGAAATTGATCCCACGCATGCTTGACAATGTTTTGAAAGGACTGAACATAAAACGCTAGTTACTAACAGCAGAATTGTTAGTCCTTGACGCGCCATTGTAAATATCTAAAGGTAATTAGAATAACTAGAATAACTATACCAAGACAATTACAATTGGAATTAGATAAAACAATCCTATATAATGAATTAAATCCAACAAATATAGAAACTAATGACAATATAGGACAAAGATTTTTAAGAATAAATTCATCAGAAAGCCCAGTTATAAATATAAATATGCCTAGACACAGTATAGATTATAAACCTTTATCAAGAAGAGAATTAATTAGAACACCTAGTATAAGAGAAGAAAATTATGAAAGAAATAGGTTAGCAGAAATACCTATCAGTTCGGACCTGGTACAATTAAGACCAAGAACTAACCAATTAGATGTAACAAGAAATGATAATAATTTTATATTATTAGAAATAAAGAAAGAAGCAATATGGGAAGAAATAGTGGCAAAAATAGACCCTAATAAGAGTAAAACAACTACACAAATTAAATATACGGAAAATAATTTAGAAATAACAGAAGAAGGAACAAAGACAAGTTCTATAATAAGATTTAATAAGAGAGATGCGATAAATATAAAAACATGGGTAGAAGAAGATAATGAAAATATTTATAAAATTGTAATGGGAAAAGATTTTCTTAATCTAGTAAAACCTTATAAAATACAGGAAAATAGAATAATAATTAATATAGATCATCAAACTATAATATTACCTAAATTAAATATAGAATGACAAGACAATTATATTATATATTAGTAAAATTTAATTATCAAAAATATAGATCTCGAAAATATCATGCTTTAGTGGATACTGGGGCTAATATAACAATAGCAAAATATAATGTGTTACCATCAGAATTATGGAAAAAGAAACAAAATATAACAAGGATAGAAGGAATAGGAAAAGAAATACAAATAATAGAATTAGAAGCAAAAAATGTTCCAATACAAATAGGAAAATATGAATTACAAATAGTAGAATTGAATCAATATAATGAATCATCATGTGACATAATATTAGGATTAGATTTTCTTGAACAATATTATCCCTGGAAAACTCTTAAAGATGTTTGGATATTAACTACACCTTGTAAACATGAAGCATGGGGAATAAGAATAAGTAAACCTTATAGAAGAAGAGATGAAAAATTTCAGAAAAAAATAAATGATAATGAAGTACATTTCTTACCAAATACAAAACCAGTAGAAGTAGAACAAATATTAGCTACTTTAGCTATTTTAGAGAAAGTAGAAAATAATAATAATAAAACAATAGAGCAAAGATTAGAAGAAAATTATAGTGAAAATCCATTAGTTCATTGGGAAAAGTCAAAACCTTTAGCAAAAATAGAATTAAAAGATTATAGTAAAGAAATAAATTGTAAACCTTATCCATGGACAGAACAAGATAAAAAAGAATTTATAATGCATATAAGTGAAATGAAATTATATAATCTAATAAGAGAAAGTAGATCAGAATATTCTACACCTGCAATGATTGTGATAAAACATAGTGAAGAAAAAAGAGGAAAATCAAGAATGGTAATAAATTATAAAAAATTAAATAATTTAGCAATAAGAAATAGATATCCTTTACCTAAGATGGATCTTTTGTTTAATCTTATAAGAGGAAAAACAATATTTATCAAATTTGATTGTAAATCAGGATTTTTTCAGATAAAATTAGAAGAAGAAAGTAAAAAATATACAGCCTTTAGTACTTCTGAAGGATTATATGAGTGGAATGTATTACCTATGGGATTTCATAACAGTCCTAGTATATTTCAAGAATATGTAACAAAATTATTACTACCTATAAAAGATTTTGCAGTAATCTATATAGATGATATATTAATATTTTCTAATAATAAAAAGGAACATGAATATCACTTAGAAAAATTTATAAGTCTAATAGAAGAAAAAGGATTAAATATTTCACCAAAGAAAGCAAAACTAAGGAAAAGTAGGATAGGATTTTTAGGCCAATATGTATTAGAAAATGGGATAGAATTACAAGAACATATAAGTAAAAAAGTATTAGATTTTCCAACAATAAAAAATAAAAAAAAATTACAATCATTCTTAGGATTAGTAAACCAAGCTAGAAATTATATTCCAAACTTATCTAAACTAACAGCAAAAATATCAAGATTAGCAGGAGAAAAAAGTAATTGGATTTGAGATAAAGAAACTGAAAAAGTAATAGAACAAATAAAACAAATATGTCAAAAATTACCTAAATTAACCATACCAACTAATGATAATATAAAATGGATAATTTATACTGATGCCTCAGAAAATTATTGGGGAGCAGCATTATATCATGAAAATATAAATAAAGAAGAATTAATAACAAGATATGCAAGTGGAAAATTTAATGACAGTCAAAGTAATTATCATTCAAACTGGAAAGAATTTTTAGCTATAGTAAAAGCAATAGAAAATTTTGAATTATTCATAGTTAATTCTAAGTTTACAATTAGGATAGATAATACTCAAGTAAAACATTGGTTAGATAAAGGTATTAGAACTAATAAACTAAGTAATAAAATGTTGATTAAATGGCAAACCGATATGTCTTATTATGATTATGATATTGAATATATTAAAGGAAAGAATAATCTGATTGCTGATTATTTGAGCAGATGGAGCCCAGTAAGTTGATGAGTAATGATAGTTCTCCAAGAGAATTATCAACAATGGAACAGATAATTACAAAGATCAATATTTTAGAGATGAATATTAATATGATATACAGTCAGATGAATAATAGTATTTCAACAATGACTAGTACTATTAATAATTTACTTCCTCAAGTTGAGGAATTATCCAGAAAAATAATAAAGTTGGAAGAAGATTTGAAAAATGTACAAAGTCCAAGAACTACAGCCGATTCATTAGTACAAATGCCAGAAGAAACACTAGTATCTGGACCAATATTAGGAATAACCAAGGAACCAGTAGATACAAGAATAATTCCTTTTGCAGAAATAATAAGAGCTCAGCAAGAAGTCCAAAAAAAATATGAAGCATCATCCTCAAAGTCTCAGAATAAAACCCAAAATATTTCCTCACCAAATACTAGATCTCCAAATAGCCATCCTTATTTTCAAACTTCAGAACAGTATAAATTTTTTAAACACTTAACCCATAAATTAAACCACCTACAATTATCTTCCCAGACCATTAAATATGTTTCTCACTATGCTTTTAATAAGGTTATTATTTACCCAAGAACTTCCCTAGACTTAGTAAAAATCCTCTATAGTTATGGATTGATCCATTACTATATATCCCTCGAGTACCATGGAAGAAATAGCCAAGTTACCTCAATCTTTCCAAGAAGCAGCCAAACATTGTTTCGGAATAGTAACCCAATACAAAATATTCATCAGATTTTATTCAACAATAGCAGAGATTACTCCAGATAAATTTTATCCTCCAATAAATCTTATCAGATTTGGAACTACCAGGAAGCCCATTGAATATGATGAAGAGGATAAGGAAGACATAGAATCAGAAGAAGATTTCCAACACAAAGTATCTATGATAAGATCACAGGAAATAAATATAATATTCCAAGAACTCAACAGAACAATAGTGGCCCCAGATGAGACATAATGGACATATTTTGCTGGACCGACAACTTTAATCTTTACTTTGGGAAAAAATACAAAAAAAAAGAAAGAAATTATTTGAACAATAGTATGATAGAATAAAGACAAATAAGATGGACAACTCAGAGACTACTAAGAAAAAGATCTATAAAGTATTGTCAGAATATGCGAATCATGCCTGCCAATATTGCGAAGAAAGAGAAAACGCAAGAAAAGATTATGAAGACCCTATCACGGATCTCAGTCAAATCTAATCATGTTCCAGTACCTACCAAATAATAGTAGCTTCTGACAGAATAAAGAAGCCGATAAGATAAGGAGCCTGCTGACAGGATAAAAGCACTGAAGAATAATGTTTGTCATTTAGTAATTATGAAGTGATGAGTTGTAAGATAAGAATATTATGTGCTATAAAGAGAATTTGTAATAGGAAAGAGTCACGATAAGTCTAGAAAGCATTAGAGTGTCAGTTCTATATAAGGGGCTCACAGCATCTTGTTAGAAGAAGGAGAACATACACACAGCTTTCTCACTTGTAAAAGCTCTCTGAGTACACCAGCTCTTTGTATCCTTACTTCAATAATAATAAGAATCCTCTTTCAATATCTTCCTATCTTTGACTGAGCATCATTAAGGTATGAACTCTAACTAAACTTTTAAAAGGGTTAAGGGAGTAGTATTATCTAAGTCCATTAAGTAATGTTCCTGTAAGGATATAGCTATTGGTATAATTATTTATGACCAGCTTAGTTACTCCTCTGGTAGGAAACGAAGGAAGGCTGTGATGGGATAATATGAAGGGGGAAGGTTGGAACTCCAATTGTGGGAGAATCCATAAATAATATCTCTGTATGAAAAAGGACAGAGATCCTTCTATCACCCAGATTATCTTTGGTCAATCACTAAGCTTGTTGTGAATAATTATACCCAAGTTAAATGAACTCCACCATTTGACTCAAATATTTCATAATAGCAAAGATTTAACTAATTAACTGGACAAAGGTAGTTGTAATTTAATGAATCAAAAGGTGAAATTAATGAATCCAATTCACTATCTTCAATATGCATGGTGGCATAGTTTAAGTTTAGACCTAAACTATTTAGTTGTTTACCCCTATCATATATTGCATAGATATTACTAGAAATGGTGAATTTACTTTGGCACAATAAATATTTGATGCATAATGGTATAGAGACTCTCTTCAATTTAACTCGAGTGAATTACTATGTTTCAAATTAAATGAATTGTGACTTAAGTCAAATACTATGACTCGAGTTAATGAACCTTGTGACTAGAGTCAATTTTTATGACTCAAATGATTTCATGAAAGCTCTATTTACTCTACTTTGTACTTCGAAAATTTGTTGGAAGCATTTGTCATTGATATTAGCTACATACATGTATACCCTAATGATCAAAGTTTGTGGCTCAAATAAATGCTTATCAATTAGAAACCAAGATAATAATATCATGTAGCTCAAATATAGATTTTTGTGTCAAAGGTCTAACTCTGAATTCTTAGTGCATATATTCAGTGATGAAATCAGTATGCATTAATATCAATATCAGTATCCATCATTGGCAATATTGGAACTCGATGCTGGAGAGTAACACTCATGCCACAGATTACACAGATTGTTCAAAAGCTTTTAATTCTTTAAATGCTATTAAATGGTGTTGTACTACATGAATAGTGACATGGTTCAGTCTCACTTGCCCCATCAACTGAATGTGGACGTGAGAGTGAAAGTTATAGACTCATAGAACCAAATACCTTGTCATGTACTTGCCAGTCGAAGTTTATTGTCTCTGGTTGAATATGCATGAGGAAAAGTTTAAGTTTTGATTAAACCCAAACTATTTAGTTGTTTACCCTCATCTTATATTATTGGGAATAGAGAATCTACCTTACTAAATAAAATAAATGCATCAATAAATATTTGATGCATAAGAGTAAAGACTCTATCTTCAACTTAACTCGAGTCACTTACTATGGCTTGAGTTAAATGAATTTTATTATCGTGACTCGAGTCAATTAATATGACTCAAGTTAAGGAAACTTTATTCCTTTATCATGTGACTTGAGCCAATTTTTATGACTCGGGTTAAATGATCTCACCAAGCGAATTTGTTGGAAGCATTGTTCATGGATATTAACTATGGACATGTTGGTTATTGTACCTCTACCTCCATTATGAGAGAAACCATAATTCAAATAAAACAAAACAAATCTCAATTGGTGATCAATGTAAACAAAAGATATGAATTGCGTAAATGAACAATAATAATAAGATTAGCTCAAGCAATAACCCTCCAATCTCCACTCCCCCAATAAAACAAAATTAAAAAATAAACATGGATTAAGAGTGGTCGTATTCACATTGTTGCCATGTTATGATTTAATCTGATCAAACAAGAAATTAAACACTGAAATAATTAAAAAATCAAAGACAAGGTGTTAAGATTCTAACACAGGACATCTAGTTTACTAAATTGCAAAGCATAAGATATGTAAATATTAAAAACTCAAAGTATGCCAAATAAATAAAGTCATAAAGCTGAACAAAAAACATGGGAAAGCATAGAAACTCCTATTGCAAATTTTTAAATTTCTATCTGACATAGAACACAAGTTGTATTATGAATTGAGAAAGTTATTTATAATGACAGAAACTACTGATCTAGACAATTTATTGGTAACAAAAAATTGGAAATTAGCTAACCACAAAAGCTTCAAGAAGAAAATGAAGGAAAGTGACTATCTGTAGAGACAAAAATAATGGAAAAGAAAGAACGAAAGGAAAGATACAAAAGTAGATACATAAATAGCCATCTATCTATGGACTGAATATACTTCAAACATTACAAAAACAGACGCACAAAAGAAGGCATCATAACCAAAAGAAAACCAAAGATTATGACACAACCATCATGAGTTTGAAAACGCAGTAGTTTATCAGTTAAAGATGGAGAAAAGGAAAATTTCTTGACAAGAACCTAGCATGAGATGCAGAAGATAGAGGAGTAAAGAGGTATTGTGAAAGCAATGAGACGAGTCAAGAATGACATCTTGACTTTCAATGCTTTTGGCGCTTCCCTTGCAACAGCATGCCTCCAACGACTCACCCAGTTAAGCTATAGTGAACATATCTCTGATTATATAGAAACCTAATCAACAAAGAAGATAAACATTGTTCAAAACAATAGGACATAATAAGAAACCTTTGCCCACACAAAAAATCTAGGAAAAAGCAAATGAAACTTTAATTGAACCTAATCATCAATAGGGGATTCATTCATTGAGATGCTCCCGTCGAACACAAAGTTCCTCTGGTTAGCTTGGGATGAGGAAGCAAATTTGAAGTGCGGAAGAACGTGCAATAATAATAAGAAAAAAAGTATCGTAAAATAAGAAAGTGCAACATGAGGTGTGGAAGAATGTGCTCCTCACTGTTGCAATAATGTTTTGATGATGACAAACATGTCTTTGCAGGGATTGTGAATTATGTATCAATTCTAGAGTATAATGATTCATACTCGAGTACTTAGGTTTTAAAATAAACTATTTTCACCACACTTCCAAAAAGTACTCAAGTATTGATGCAAGTATTGAGAATACTTGAGTATTGCTTTAAGAAAAGACAGTCTAAAACTCAACACTTTCAATGGTACTCGAGTGTTGGTGAAAGTGCTAACAATACTCGAGTATCGCTAAGCAAAATTAGTTCTCAAAACTCAACACTTCCAAGAACACTCGAGTACTCATGAAAGTACTAGTAACACTCAAGTGTTGCACTACAATACTTGAGTATCAAGCTGTTAAAACCATTTTTGAACTCAAATACTTTCACAGAAACTCAAATATCCATAAGAGTATTGATAACACTCAAGTATTATGCAACAATACTCAAGTATCAAATTCAAAATTTCCTTTCTAAACTCATTACTACAAAGAATACTTGAGAATCAAAGGAAGTGCTTGCTCTAATGCTTCATGAACTCACAATACTTGAGTACGGGTTCACAGAACTCAAGTATTGAGAGTAAAGTAAGCAGTTCCCTTGAGAAAAACTTATTAAAACTCGAGTACCACTTTCAGTGCTTGAGCAGTGACAACACTTTTGTGCATACTTGAGAATTATTGAAAGTACTATCAACAAAATGCTTTACAAACACTCGAGTGTTACTATTAAAACTCGAGCATTAGCAACACTCTTTCATTTTATCCTCAACACTTGAGTATCGAAAAAAGTATTCATGTATTTTATAACAATACTTCTTTCAAAACTTGAGTATACTTTACAAGTGTTGTGAAAACTCAAGTATCTTCACTATAACTCGAGTACTTTGCAAAACAATGAGAAAATGCTATATTGCTTTACCAACAACACTCGAGTATTGAGAGCCATACTTGAGCACTCACTTTTACTGACAATATCCCAGTTTGTCAGAATGTCAACTTTATTAGTAATCTTTACTCTTTCATGCTTCATTTATTTGAATCCTTTCTGCACTCATAAATGCTTTTTTCCCTTTTAGCAATAGGGCATGGGTCATCTGATTGCTTCACCGATGTGCGCTCAACAAACCAAAATCTTTGGTCATGGCCATACTATGTGTTAGAAGCATTCAATGCACAATGTTGAACAATGAAGTTGAGAGTAATGGAAACAAAGTTCTTTCTAACGGATATTTATTGTTACTCATCAACAAATACAAGAGCATTCAAGACGGGAAGATAGAGAGCACCTACCTACAAAACTGCATTAATTATTTGCTCAATTCTTCCTCTATTCTACTCTCACCATCATTAATTCTTTGATGTTTAGCATTCAATTCCATTGAGATAATTTCTTTATTCAAAACTGTATTTCTAAGAGAGAAACTCAAGGTTTGAGAATCTTGAGAGGGTTGGCTAGCTTACTGAGAAAAAGAGGGAGAGTATTCCTCTGTTATGTTGAAATTGTGAGGGGGAGAATTCATTCTTCAAATTGTAAAGGCTTAAAACGCCGGTTATATTGTTCTTAGTGGATTCACAAAGCTGAGAGGGGATCTGACAACTGGACGTAGGTAAGGAGGACCGAACCAGTATAAATCACTGTGTCAATCTCTCTACTCAAACTCTTTGTTTTCTAAATTTGCTTTACAATAATTGTTAAAAAGTCTACCAATTCACCCCCTTCTTAGTCAAATCCTATTCTAACACTCATTTGTTCTAGTCGACATAATCCCTTCAATCGTGTCTTTGGTCCAATATCTCTCAAGGAAGAAGATGATGAGCAATGATTCACGCATCCTCCCTCTCTAGTTCTGATCATGAAGAAGATGGTGATTAGTGGAGTCTTGTGAATGGAAGACCCTAATGACGCATTGAAAGGTGATTTAGATCACAACTATGAGAGAAAACGATGGAGATGAGGGAGGAGAGAGGGACATAGATGAGTCAGAAGGTGTAGGAGTGGGTGATTATCGACAATTACTCAAATGCATTAATGAGGCATGAGATCTAAAATTTGAATTTGAAACCAAAATGATGATGAATTCATTGATATTGATGTTAATGCACACCCATTCCATGGCCAGATATATGTACTGAGAATTCATAATTGAGACACAAATACATATGTATATTTGAGCCACGTGATATTATCTAGTTTAGAAGCATTGAACTTTGATCATTGAGGTGTACATGTCCATAGTTAATATCCTTCCAACAAATTTCCCTTGAAATCATTTAACCCGCGTTATAAAAATTGATTAGAGGAATAAAGTTTCATTAACTCGAGTCATATTAATTGACTCGAGTCACAACAAAATTCATTTCAATTGAGTCATCTCAAGTGACTCGAGTCAAGTTGAAGAGAATCTTTAAACATTTATTGATGCATTTATTTTATTTAGTTAGGTAAATTCACCATTCTAAGTAATATAAAATATCTACAAAATATGACTTGGTAAACAACTAAATAGTTTGGGTTTAATTAGAACTTAAACTAAACAAGAGATAGTGAACTTTGGTGGGCAAGGTATTCGGTTCTGTGGGTTTGTAACTTTCACTCTCACTTCGACCTTCAATTAACATGGGAAGTGAGACTGAACCATGTCATTGTTTCATTTACTAATACGTACAACACCATTTAATAGCATTCAAAGCTTATGAAAAATCTGTGTAATTTGTGACATGAGTATTGCTCTCTAGCATCGAGTTCCAATATTACCAATGATACACAAATACAAATATTGCCAATGATGGATTCACTAATATGGATATTAAAGCACATCCATTCCATCACTGAATATATGTACTAAGAATTCATAATTGACACACAAATACAAATGTATATTTGAGCCACATGATATTATCCAGTTGATACGCATTAAAATTTGATCATTGGGGTATACATGTCCATAGTTAATATCCTTTCAACAAATTTCGCTTGAAATCATTTAACTCACTTCATAAAATGGATTAGAGGAGTAAAGTTTCATTAACTTGAGTCTAAATGAATAATACTCCAAATAAAGCTCATGTATGACAACAAAATTGTGACTAAAGGAAAAAATTAATGGAATGAAAAAGATGTAGTTCCAACTAGGCAGCTCATGTATGACAACACAACTGTGAATAAACAAAACAATTAATGGAAAGAGATGTAGGTACAAGTTCCAACTATGTGTGCATAATCATCGTCAACTTGCAAATCATTGTGGAATGAATAACAATAAGGAATCAGCAACAACTACTATCGATGATTAACTAATTCAATTTAGTGTATGTATCTGATAATGGAAAGATTTCTAAAAATTTCCTTGTAAACAACATTGGTCATACATTTCTTTTTATTAACACTGTTATCTGATACATATATCTTCAATCCTTCCATACTTCTAACCCTTGGCGGTGCAACATAAAGCTGTCCATGAGTGAAGAATGGTTTAGATAGATATAATCCAACATGTCGTAAAGATTGGCATGGGCTCTTGTTAATAGTCATCGAAAAAGACATGTGGACAAGAAATTACTTTCAACGCGTATGGAATAAAAGTCTTGTATCTAAAAGATTTATGTCCATCCAATGAATTAGGACCTTCTAGTTTGGTTTAGAACCATTTAGTGTAATACTCTCAAACAGAGATTTCCCAAGTTGGTGATTCGTAGATGAGTCCCATTACATAACTCAGATGATTGGATGATATTTCTTAATAACATAATAGGTGCGTCAACTTTCAAGATTAATCTATGAGCAAGTAAACTTGGTGCATATATTGTTTTATGAAATTTAGTTGTGTAAAGGTTGTCAAATGAATTATTGTCATCACTTGATCTACATATGACGTCACGACTTAGATACTCAACAGATTCACCAAACAACAAAGAGAGGACATACTCATTGATATCCTTAACAAACTCAATTGTTGGAGCAAGGATGGCCCTATCATTGAAGTACTGATTGGAATACAAATTGGGCAAAAGATCTTTGTAAATTGACTTCACCATGGTTTCCAATGGGTTGGTAAATGTCAGAATAAGTAAATCTGAAGGGATTTCTACATCATATGAACCATCAAGCGACGCACAAATTCCCATCCCCGATATCTAGAAGCAAATTAGAAAACCATTCAATACTTGTAGTGTCTTCAACATTCATTGAAGATGTTAAGCGCATATTCCTTGATATATGGAAAATGGTGCAATCATCCCAGAGGTATGAAGAGTTTATGCATGCATTTATGATGTTTGCTCGAGTTCCTTTCGAGATGACTATGAGGATTTGCTTGAAGTCACCACCCATAATGATGCATTTGCCACCAAAAATTGAATTGCAATGTATTAAATCATGAAGTGTGCAGCAAAACAGCTTCAATGCATTAAATCACGTTGAACCATCGGTGCTTTGTCCTATATTATAAGGCTAGTACTTCTAATTAAACCTACCAACGTAGAGTCTTGGTGTATCGAGCACATAGAAAATTAATTTACATTGATTGGGATGGCAAACCTAGAATGAGTTGTTCTTCCAGAAGGAAGTAACATGGCAGCTATACCACTTGATGCAACAGTTAATACAATATCTCCCTTTGGACGCAATGTCGAGGTTAGTGACTTCCATAAGAACATTTTCCCATTCCACCATAACCACAAACAAAGTAGAAGCCACCAGATTTAGTGTCTAGAGATCCAATTATGCAATTATAAATGTGTTTTCGCTCTAGGTTAAGCTTATTCATCATCTTTTCAACTTCTACTTGTAGGAAGAGATTGTCATAGGATAACTCATGTAGAATTAGGTTGTCACCAACATTAAGATCATGCTTTGCAATTGTTTGTGGAAGTGTTAGAAAGTCATGCAAAGATTTTCCATTACTTTGAAGGAGCTCTTCTATATGGCATAAGGCAGCATTCTCCATAGCGTTTGAAGGTATAACAACACTTACGGGCTGAATAATGTAAAAAATTTATTGACACATTGAAGAAAAATGTAAAGAATATGTATCATAGTAATATATATGAAGTTAACCTATCCAAATAAGACACATTGTTCTAATGTAAGTGTAGAAGCTCCTCTAATAATACCTTCGAGCATTGCCTCCACACATTTTCTAGACATTGAAGGCGTAGCACAAAAGCATGCTTACAAATAGTTTTCTAATGCACGCTCCACTTGTGCAGACTGTTGCTTCATTGATTGCATTAATGTATTCATTGTCATCATCCAACAGCCCACATGTGAAACATGTATCCCTTAATGTTTGTAAATAACCCCATCGAATGTCTTGATATTCTCATACGAAGATAGTCCTTTTACTTTCGTTAGCAAGACATGCAGGTAGTACAACTCACCGGATGTTGGTGAAGAGTTACCAATCCTACCAATAGTAAAACCTTTTTTCTCTTCTCTTCCATTGCCTTTTCAACTTTTGGTAGAAATAGTAATTCGGAAACTCTTAGTATGTCAACATCCTTGCAAAAGGATCATGGGCATCAATTTTCATCTAGGCAAGGAACTGTGACTTACAAACTCTAGGTCTATCGAGAAACTCTGAAACATTAGCATCTTTAGAGTGGATGACATATTGTTGGTTAGGATGATGAAAACTAAGGCTCTCAACAGTAGGATAACTATGGTGGATTTCGAAGCCAAAAATGTACCATGATGCTTAAGAGGCAAATATGTACCTGCAATTGTAATATTGTTGTATTTAATCTGTTATCTTATTATTTGTTGTTTTCCCATTGTTATCAAATATACTTGCAACAACATGATCATTCCCTTTACTCATGTACTTGAATAAGTACTTAATTATTGTCGATTGGTTGCATTTTTCAACATTGATGTGAACGTCAAACTTCTGCAACAAAATTGGATTGTATGGCACAATTTATTGATTATCTAATGGAGTAGACTTCATCTCTACATGCCTTCCATTATCTCTTCATCTGTATGTAGGGTATCCTTCATCATTAATAGTGTTATTGTCATTAAATATCTTAGGAAAATATTTGGTGTACTTATAGTCTTTCATGCAAGGAGATCTAGGGTTGCTAGGGCTACATGATCCATGTGTCATGTATTTCTTCACCAACTCATACAGGTGAGAAGATACATGTTGTTTAGAAATTTCTACACAGATATACTTATTAATTGTGGTTGCAATTTTATGCTCAAGGAAGAGGAGGATGTGAGCATGTGGCTGGCATCTCTTTTGAAACTCTATTGTATATATCTATGTGTTAGGATCGGATTTGACCAAGAGGGGGGTGAATTGGTCTTAATAAAATTTTCGCAAACGTGAGATGTAAAACAGAGTATGAAAGAAATCAACACAGAGATTTATCCTGGTTCGGTCCACTTGAC
>QFDD01000786.1:0-30428 GCA_006871305.1 Vachellia collinsii
CTGATTTTCAACGAAGCCTTTCCACAACAATAAAATTGCTTCTTAAGCTCCTATAGTATGAAGTAAAATTGTTTAAAGACCTTAAAGAGAATACAGATTAAAATAGCTTTGGGGATGCACCCATTATCTCATTGCCTACATGACAAATTAACTTCGACGCTTTCATAATGGTCATGATGTCACGTAATCCCACAAGACTCACCACTTCGTCACAATATACTCCATAAGTTTAGGATGAGGGAGGTAAGATAGAAAATAGAAGAGAGAGCGAGATTTAAAGAGAAATCAAAGAGGAGACAAAAGGAAGGCAATAAAATTCTTATTAAAAGCTGACTAAATAAGTCCACTAAGCATACCAACATTTTAACAACTACGTCATACACAAAATGAATGCGAGAAGATAAAAAAAAATGGATTTGAGAAGTGTCTACTGTAGTAGTATAATTACAATATTTTACTGGCTGCATACTAGAGAAAATATGTAAAAAAAAAAAACAAAACAAAAAGAAGTGAGTCTACCACTAACTCACC
The DNA here is from genome assembly GCA_006871305.1 of Vachellia collinsii. Lineage (NCBI taxonomy): Eukaryota > Viridiplantae > Streptophyta > Magnoliopsida > Fabales > Fabaceae > Vachellia > Vachellia collinsii. The sequence continues at coordinate 532 of QFDD01000786.1, forward strand.
GAAGATATAAATAATAAAGTGGTGAAATGGAAGCAAGAATGCAGAGAGTTTTGTGAAAACCCATCTTTATGGAGGAAAATTAAATATGGTCAAAATCATACAAGCACAAGCTAAAATTAACATAATATTTAACTACAATTGTGTTTCATCTACACATTTCATTCTATAGTTCATACTCCCTCTGGTCCTATTTATAAATGATATTTTTTCTTATTGGCCTGATGCTATATATAAGTAATATTTTTGTTTTGACTAAAAATTTAATGCAATTTTTCCATTTTACCCCCAATTGATTGCATATTTCTCTCATATTTTTTCCTACTCATTCTCTCTCATCTTTTCTTTCCCATTAATTTATCTGTCACTCATCATTTTCATGAATAAGGGTGTATTTGAAAAAAAAAAAATCATATCTCTTACACATTCGTTGCTTTTAACTAATTTCAACTACTATTTCATTTTGTGTAAATTAATGAGTTTTTAGTTTGTTACTTGTAAAAAGAACTGGAGTAATATAATACACTGTGTATTAACAAATGAGAATAAAGTTAGCACAATAATAATTAACTACAAAATTGTATATTCATATGAAATATTTAATTATGTGGTTTATAAGTAAAATCGAAAAATTCATTCTCCGTGATTCCAATACTGATAGGTGGTGTTGATGGCTAGGGGCACTCCATTCACCTTGGAGTTGTTCCAAGAAAAGTTCAATAAGAAGTATTTTCCTCGCTCTATTAAAGATGAAAAAAAGGCAAAATTCTTAATGTTGAAGCAGGGTGGAGATGGAGACTTTTGATGACTATTTGAAATAGAATAAATCACAACACTTCCAAATAGACTTAGTTCCTATTTCTATTCTCTCAACATTCATCATCGCCACATTTGTAGCCACCCCCACACCCACACATGCAATCATTGAACTCAGACCAAACCGGTCAGGTTAGCTTGGAACTCAATGACCCAAGCTCCAATTTAGTTCGAGTTGTAGTCTAACCCAAGGTTGGGTTAACCTGGTGAATCAAGCATTATGGAATCTTCTGGAAAAAGGGTAGAGGAAGATTGAAGAGTATTTTCAAAGAGGTTATAAAGAGAGGTCTTTTGATAAATAATTTATCCAGGAATATGGTTTATAGTGGAACACAAAGGTGTCATGTAATTCATATAGCTGACCCTACTTAGTAGGGCAATACCTTAATGTTTTGTTGCTTGTATGCACCAATTCAAAACCAAAATGAGGTCAATTTCGTATTCAACAATTCAAAACATCTTAATCTAATTTTCAGTTTGTATAAAAATATCTATAAGATATATAAACTAAAAAAAAATCCAAAATATTAATAACTAATATATAGTATAAAAGACCAAAAACCAATAATCTTACAAAAATTAGAATAAAGATGGATTTCCATGAACTTCATTGGATGTAAGCAAACAAGTTAGGTTAAGTTAAGCTGCGACATTGTGAGAATTTTCATAAGCAAGAGAGTTGTGCTCTAGAAGAGCTTAGTTGTGTACTCCTGAAGACTGGAAGGGGAGTTCAAGCTCTAATTTGATTAATCCAAAAGAAAACCAAATCTTTTATGGTAAACCTGAGATTTGACCCAATTCATAATCATATTCAGGTGTAATTTCCAATCCATAGCAAACATAAATTAGAGTCACAAAATTCATCATAACTTCATTAAAAATGTCCAAATTTTAGCAACAAATTTGAGCTCAGTTTGCATCTCAATCCCTATCATAACATCCTAAAATGTAACCAAGGTGATATGCAATGTACTTGAGGTTCACCCATATTTAACTTTTAAACCAAGAAATCCTAACTCTTTCAGTCAGAAATCGTAGAGAGGAGATATTGTTTTTCATCGGGTCCAACAAATAACAAAACATCATGAATGCAAAGCTTAAATCAATTCAAGGAAGCTTTAATCTTACTCATAAAGTTATTTAATCGGAGAAAATCGTTAATTTACCTTAGATTTCTCAACTTTAATCTCTAACCCAAAAAGGCAGAGATTGAAGAAACTAAGGGGCTCCCAAAATTTTACCCTTATCATATAAAATAATTATCCTGATAAATTTTGGACATTTTATTTATTTTTCTTAAAATTATTAAAATAAAATAATTTCCTAAAATAACTTTTGGCTCAAAAAGTTATTTTATACTAGTCCAATTTTTTTTTTTGGTAATTGGAAGTTTTTAGGTGGCAAAATGATGGGTTGCATGGCTTGGGAATTTAATTTGTGAACGGTCAAAAAGCAAGGGTTTGTCTCGTTCAAGTAGGGGCTCTCGGTTCCATGGATTAAAGGCGATTTATAAATGTTTGAGCTATGGAATTGAACTCCCAAGTTTGTAAAATGAAGCACCATGGACATGCATGATGATTTTATACTTTCCCTTCTCCGTTTGTTGAAAAAGAAAACCGAGGTGTAATTTTATTGAGAACAAAGCTTGTGGTTTTGGGAGTCGCAAATGTTGGTTTCATTCCTGTGTGGTTAAATTTTATATGTGTGAGCGCGCGCACATGAGCATGTGTGCATATATATATATAGATACAGTCTGTAAACTAAAATTAAGTTTGAGTCAAGGAACTGTACTTTGAAGGCTTTAAAATGTCTATAGGATATTAAAAAAAACTTTTGGTAAGTAATGGTTTGAGGATTTGCTCTTGAATAGTAATGACGTATGAGATTGGGGATTTGGAGTTAGAAAAACGCTAAATGGTTTGAGAATGACTATTATCTTTGGTATTATAAGTTGAATTTTTGAAATAGTTTCTGAACGTACAAGTTTGCTCAGGTTTTGATGTTTTCAAAGGATAAACTAGTGGCTCAAGTGTTAAAGTGTGATTTGAGAAAATAGCCACCATGGGAACTGAATTTTGTAAAGTTAAGCTTGAAGAAAAAGCTTGATGTTTTCTTTGTGATTAAACATTAAGTGATAGAAAAAGGGAGATTAATTATGGGATGTTAAGGAAGACAATTGTAATTGAGATTTCAAAGAGTAAGAGTGACATAATGCCACTGGTTAAGTTAGATAAATTGGCCGGTAAATTGATAAAGTGTTAAGATTGTTGAATTGAAAGCAATTAAACTTTCATTTTGGATAGGTGTCTTTAAACATATTTTTAAATGGTCAAATGGTATCTATTAACCACGAAATTTTATAAGTAAATAGTACTTATAATAGGCTTTGAAATGAGTAATATAATGCATTATTTGGATAAATAGATTACAAGTTATAAACCATTAAAGTTTAGTTCTGAAATCTAAAATGTTCAGAAAATTAGTAGGTGAATAGTAAGATATAAATTCTAAAATTCAATATTAAATCTAAATGGTATTTGTCTTTGATTAAGGATATAGAAAGCTACAAATAGAAGCTTGAGCTACCACATTTGGAATTATGTGGAGTAAGTTGTGATTTTTGCATATTTGTTGAAAATGCAAAAGTTAAGAAAAATGATAATTTGAATAATTGTATAAATAAGAAGAAAATTAATAATAAAGGTAATGAGTTCCTTCTTTTATAATTGGATAAAGAAAACACCCATTGAATATGAAGTAAAGCATATTAAATAAAGTAAAAGGGTAGAAGTGGTAAAGTAGAGAAAGTGGAGCTAAATAAAGCTCGATAAGCTTATAATTAATGTAATATTATACGTATATATTTTTAAGATCAGATATCTGCTTGAGCACCCTAAGGAAGACTGTAAAAGGAAATCCAAAGGAAGGTGACCAAAAAAGAAAGGAACAGGTAGAAACTTTCTTTATCTTATTATATATTTAATTTCGCACAATTGTTTATGTCATGCTTGTTATGCGTGCTGGCTCATGCTGATCAATCACTTCTATGGAAGAATGATTATATGATCTTAACAGAGCAATACTTGTGAAAAAGTGTATGTATATTAACTTTACAGAATAGCCGATTTTGAGAAATGATAGTTATTCAAATGTTTAGTGGTTGAACAGTACTTAGGTAAGAGTACATAATTGAGTGTAATGTAATTTGTTATTTGTTTATGGCAATGTGATAAGCAAAGCTGTTGATGTGGGACCTTATGATGTAAATTATTGTCATATGTATGTAAAGCTATTGAGGTGTGACCTCATGATGTGTTATATTATTGTATGAGAATGTGACTTGTTTTTGTATGATTGTGAATTATATATATAACTATATGATAAACTATGTTTTTGCACATATAAAGAAATTGCAGCCACGACCAAAGGGGAGTCCCGTGTGGTAGCATTGTAAAGAAGGAGGCTAAAACACTCCCTCAAGCCTCCACTCATTCCATGCCTCCATATTCGATTTTTCTCCATGCAATTCCAAACTGATTAAACCACTTTCATCACATTCTTCTCCAAATTTCCATAATTGCAGGATATTCATTGCAATGAATATTCATGTAATAGAATACTTTTGTAACAGAAATATTTAAAATGAATATTTCTGCAAGTCCCATGTTTCTCTCATTACAGGATATTCATGTAATGGTAGCTGCAAGTTTATAGTAGTGAGAGGCTAAATCCTTAGTCTCCTGATAATAGAGAATAATGTTTGAGTTCATGGACACTATCAGAGTTTTCTTAGTCTAATTCTATATTTGAACATGAGTTAGATATTTTCTAGATTTAGGAATCCATACTGTTATGTAATATTATGATTGCTCTTCTAGAGCATTAAGGGTGTTAAAAAACTTGACGGTCCAATCCAACCCAATCTATTGTAATGGAACCTGACCCGATCTGGTTTTGAAAAAATTGGTTTGATGGAAAAAAAACGACCAGACCAGACCAAACCAACTCTTTAGGTTAGAATGGACAAGAAACCAAATAATTAGACTAACTCGTATGATCTGGTCTGACCCGATAAAAATATTAATTTTTTTTATTTAATCATCCTAAAGGCCCACAGTTCATAGTCCATAGGATGAAACCCTCACCTAATTGATGAATTGCTAAAACCTATAATCCAAAAGCCCATAGTCCATACTCCATACAAAACCCTCACACGCAAAATTGCTAAAACCATCGCCTCCCATCTTCCTCAACTCACTCTCGCTACCATTGCTCCTTCACCAAGTCTCCATCAACTTATGCAACATGACTTCTGATTTTTCTCCAAATCTCTCGTAGCATTGCCATCCACTTTTTATTTTTCATTCTTCTCCTTCTCCTTCTTCAAATCAGTCCTTCTCCAGATCCTTCACAGCATCACTAGCCACTGTTTCTTTTTCATTCTTCTCTTCCTTCTCCTTCTTCACATCAATAATCCTATGGTTCTTCTTCTTCATCATCATCACATTGAAGCTCTTAACAAAGTCATTAAAAAGATTGTGTTTGATCTGAGGCCTTTTGTATAAAAATGAAAACAAAATTGTCAAAAAAATGCTAGACCACCTAGATTGGTCCCCCATGTCAGGTGAACCCAGTCTAGTCCAACTCGAGCTTGGGTTTATACAAGACCAAACCAAAACATGAACTAACTTCTTCAATCTGAGATCTTACCTAGACTAGACCTCAGATTATTGGCAAACCTGGGTGTTTGCACACCCCTATTTTGCATTATCCGCTATAGCATTAATGCTTGCATTTCTTATTGTTGGATGAGAAAAATATATTTTATCTTCAAGTATAGTGTATTTGTCGCACAATCTATGAGGCATGTATCTTCATTCTTATGTCCAATAGGAGGAATGAGCATATCCATATTCTTCATCAAAATAAAGAAAATCCATTAAAAACTAAACTACGTCATAAGCAATTATTATTGTGAAAAGCATATGATGAAAAACACATAAAATATAACCCATCCAAAGAAATCCGCCACATTCAAGTGTTTCATGGCTTCAAGGTCATTAAAATCATCTAGCTCATCATCACCATCATTTTGATAAGTGAAATTTACCTCAACATCATAGAGGCTTGATAAAGTTTGGCTTAATGTTCTAGCGTACAAGTACGTGACAAGTGCCTTTTCATACCACACCGATAATATTGATTTTTCACCATTTTGAAAGAGCCATCCTTATCTACTTTTTTTTTCCCTTCATTATTTTTCTTCTTGTGGTAGGTATTAGGATTAAAATTGTGACTCCCGATAATTACCGCGATCGTGATCGCAGTCATGGACATAGGCATGGTAGATGACGTAATAATTACCATTATCATAATTATGGGAGTCACAATTTTAATCATAATACCCACTACAAGAAGAAAAATAATGAAGGGGAAAAAAAGATAAGGATGACTCTTCCAGAACTGTGGAAAATCAATGTTATCGGTGTGGTGTGAAGAGGCACTAGTCACATTCTTGTCGTACGATGGAACATCTAATCAAACTTTATCAAACCTCCATGAAAAGGAAGCCAATGGAAGCAAATGATATTAAGGCAATTTTTGCTTACAAAAATGAATGTGATGATAAACTAGACAATTTTAATGACCTTGAAGCCATGGCATACTCAAATGTGACGGATTTCTTTGAGAATAATGATTAGACAAGTTTGATTTGAGAATGTCTTGGGTTATATATTATGTGTTTTTCATCGTATGATTTTTACAACAATAATTGCTCATAACGTATTTTAGTTTTTATTAAGAATATATTTTAACGCATTTTCTTTATTGCATAGCACAGACTTCTACCTGATCTATTGTAGTAAATCAAAAGCTTAGAGAAGAGATAAGAGAGACTAGAGAGCTACATAACAGAATTAATGATGAAAGAAATAATGAGGAAGAGGATTGTCTGCACAATGAGATTGCATTCTTTGGATCATAGTAGGAACTAACAGATTTACAATTATGGGTTATTAGATTCTGTAAACATCACTATCTTGCCTTTAAGGGAAGATTTAATGTTCAAAAAGCGAAAGATTGGTTAATTCGCTTAGAGAAAATATTCTGGCCTACGTAGTGTCCTTCTAAGATAAAGAAGGGGATGCTAATCAATGGTCGAAGAACACCGAAATGGTGTTAATGGTAAGGGAAACTCCAATCACCTACAAGTTGTTCCAAGAAAAGTTCAATGAGAAGTAATTTCCTCACTCTGTTAGAGAGGAAAAAGAGGCAAAATTCTTGATGTTAAAGTAAGCAGATACGGAGACTTTTGATGACTATTTGACAAAGTTCATCCGTCTATCTCGCTATTCCACATATATGCACTATAGGGATGATGATGAGAGGTGTTCCCCTTTTTTTTTGCAATTTCTTGTAATAACCATTTTCTTGGGTTTGCTATCTTTTTTTTTTCATTTAGCCTAACTGTTTCTAACTTCAACCTATAATCATTTTTAGAAATTCACATAATTCTTAAACTAATTTTCTCCACCTCTTAGATAATAATTTGAGACCTCTTGGTATTTTAAATAATTATATTTGACTAAAAATCCCTTAATCAACCTAATATGAAATAATTACTGATTTTTTTTTTTTGATGTCATTTCTACTTCTTTAACCTCAATCATGCTTCAAATATTTTGCAGGAAATTGTTCTATTCATTTCTATGTTTCTGAGACAATTTTATGATATTTCACTGAAAATTACCAAATTGCCCTTAGTAATATAAACTTGTTAAAAATTACAGTTTTGGCACTGGTTAAGGTTGTTCACTCATATGACATCATTAGAAATGTATATTATCAATGGTCAAAGTGGTATGGAAGGGATTAACTCTAGAGGAGGCAACCTAGGAAATGTGTTAGAAATATCAAATTTGAATTGTATTCTTTCCATATTTGTTTCCTATAGTTATGTCTAAGATTAGGAGAGAATAATTACTCATTAATGCTGATTCTAATTGCTGATTGTGCTCCATCTGATTGAGCCCTCAGCTCTTATATAATGTACCATTGGTTTACAATAATATTATGAAAATGTGAGAGATTCAGCATTGCAAATATGGTATCAGAGCTCTGGGTTGGATCCAAACTAGTGACTCATCCCTGATCCTCCTTCCTGTGCGAAACCGAGAGAGAGTGAGAGAAGCAGTGAGCGCACGTCTGGTAAACGACGCACATACGTCCGAGAGAGAGGGGGAGAGGCGGTACTAGATCTCCCACACCGGACGTCCGTTGACGACACCACCCTCGTGGGACGCAACAAACGCTGCCGATCGGCCCGTTCCAGGAGTTCGATGACTATCTGAGCCGCACGTGAATCTCACACTCCGATGCAACCTCCTGCGCGTGAATCTCACGCGCCGACGAAACTCCTGCGCATGACAGCCACGCACCACCCCTGCTGCAGTCCAGAAGATGAATCCAGCTGACTTTCCTCCTCTTTTCGAATCTGTTCCAAGGCGTCCAGTCACTATGGGGGTAACTCCCATGGCCCTTGTGAGTGATATGAGGCTTGAAAATCAACCAAATACCTCTTCCTCTACCCCTTCTTCAACCAAATCTGAGATGGCCCAAGAAGGAGCATCTACTGCAGAGACTCAAACAATGGTTATTAACCACAAGCTCAATGGCAATAACTACCTACAGTGGTCACAAAGTGTGTTGATGTATTTGCGAGGAAGGAGGAAGGAGAAATATATTAATGGCCAGGCAACCCAACCTCTTCCGACAGATCCAAACTTTGATACGTGGTTTGCAGAAAATAATCAGGTAATGACTTGGTTATGCAATTCTATGACACTTGAAATTAGTGAAGGTTATCTGCTTGCTAGGACAGCAAAAGAAATATGGGATACAACAAAACGCACGTATTCTACGTTTGACAATACTGCAGCCTTAATTCAACTAAAAAGGCAACTAAGAGATTTGAAGCAAGGCAACTCTACTATAACTCAATATTACAGTACTCTGATGCGTATATGGCAGCAACTTGATCTCTTTGAAGTTCACCCATGGAAAGATGTTGATGATGCTCAATATTTTAGGCAATTGGTAGAGAAGGACCGAACGATTGATTTTCTGTTGGGCCTTACGGATGCCTTTGAGGAGGTAAGGGGCCGAATCATGGGGTTGAAACCATTGCCCTCCTTGTTTGAAGTCTTCAACATGGTGAAGTTTGAGGAGAGCCGAAGACAACTTACCCAAGGAACTCAACTGCTTGGGGAGGGTTCAGCACTCGCTACCAAAGGTCCACCATCATATGAACAACATGAAAAGAAAGGCAACAAATGGTGCAATCATTGCAACAAGAAGGGGCATACCAGAGATGAGTGTTGGAAATTGCATGGGAGACCTTCCAATGGTAAGGAGAAACCTGGACAGGATGGGAAAAACCATCACACCTCATCTGTTGAAAAAGAGGAGGATGGAGAACACCTGAGCAAGGAGAAATTGCAAATACTGCGAAGGATCCTTGACAAACAAAATAAGTTGAAATCCAACCCCAATGTGAATTTGGTGCAATCAGGTAACTCTATTATAACTCTTAATGCAATGATGACTAGTGCAGACACCTGGATAGTAGATTCTGGAGCAACAGATCACATGTCTGGTAACAAATCTTTATTTAAGGGTATCAAATATTGCCCTGAGAATCTCAAAGTAAAAGTGGCTAATGGATTATATACAAAGGTTGAAGGCATTGGCACTGTAGTATTATCTAAATATTTGAAAATTCACAATGTCTTATTTGTGTTAATTTCTGTGAGTAAACTTGCTGCCAATCACAACTGTTGGGTCATGTTTAACTCGAAAAGTTGTGTTTCAAGATTTGACATCGGAGAGGAGGATTGGGATCGCTGCTAAGGAATGGGACGGACTCTATTATCTTGAAATTTCAAGCACCGAGAATAATGGAGCAAGGAAGGCATTGGTTAGCTCCAACTCTCATAATAAAGATGTACGATTGTGACATTCTAGGTTAGGCCACCCCAGTTTTCATTATATGAAGCATGTGTTTCCTAATCTATTCAATAAAGATTCTATTCCTTTTCATTGTGAAACCTGTCAATTGGCCAAGCAAACCCAGTCTTCTTACTCCCAACACAACTATAAACCTACCGTACCTTTTACCTTAATCCATAGTGATATATGGGGACCTGCAAAGGTGAAAAATCTAAGCCAAGAGAGGTGGTTTGTTTCTTTCATTGATGATCATACACGTATTACATGGGTATATTTAATGAAAGAAAAATCTGAAGTGCTGCAAATATTCCAAAAATTTCATTCCTTTATCAAAACCCAATTCCACACCTCTATTAAAATGTTAAGGAGTGACAATGCCAAAGAATATTTGAGTCGATCCTTCAGAGAGTTCCTTGATCAGCAAGGAATCCACCGTCAAACCTCTTGTGTTTACACACCCCAACAAAATGGAGTTGCCGAGAGGAAAAATAGACATTTATTAGAAGTAATCCGGGCCCTTATGATAGAGCGAAATGTTCCCAATGTATTTTGGGGTGATGCTGTGTTTACTGCAGCTTACCTCATCAATAGGATGCCATCTAAAATCCTCAACTTTAGCACTCACATTCAATGCCTACTTAAAACATATCCAAACACTCCCCTCATACCCACCATACCTCAAAAAGTGTTTGGATGTGTGGTCTTTGTGTATAACCACAATAGAAGAAAACTAAGTGCTAGAGCTGATAAATGTATCTTCTTAGGATACTCTTCTACCCAAAAAGGCTACAAGTGCTATTGCCCCACCACTCGAAAGTTTACAGTCTTCAAGGATACTGTTTTTTATGAGGATGATGCTTACTATCCCAAATTACCCATTCAGGGAGAGAACAATGGTGTAGAATGGCTAATTTGGGAACCTGAACCAACAAACCAACCTGAGAATCCCACAGAACCTGGACTCCCACCTGAGAATCCCACAGAACTTAGAACCCCAGATATACCCAAACCACCAAATCAGCTTGACCCTGCAATCCCAACTTCACCAAATCAGCCTGAACCAACTGTCCCAACTTCTCCAAACACAACCCGAACTGTGGAAACCAATGCTGAGATTGACACTGGGATGGCTGGACAATCAAGTCCCATTGAGATGACACCACAAGATCATGAGGAAGAGAGCAACAATGGAGTCCCGAACATTCCAAGGCAGCACCATGACTCCAACCCGACGTCAGATTCTGAGGAATCAGGCTGGCCTATTGCACTTAGAAAGGGGGTAAGATCTTGTACTCAGCATCCCATTCAAAGATTTGTCTCATATGGCAATTTATCTGCTAGAATGCAGAGTTTTATTGTGAATAGTGCACAGATTAGATTACCAGATACATTTCAACAAGCTATGACTGATCCTAACTGGAAACGAGCAGTGGAAGAGTTGTGAGCCTTGAAGGAGAACAAAACATAGGAGATCACCACTCTTCCTAGGGGCAAGAAACCAGTTGGATGTAGATGGATCTTCACTCCAAAGTTTAATCCTGATGGAAGTATAAATAAATATAAAGCAAGGCTGGTTGCCAAAGAGTATACTCAGATATACGGACTTGATTATCAAGAAACATTTGTACCTGTTGCGAAGTTTAACACCATCAAAGTCCTTCTGTCTATAGCTGCCAACCTTGATTGGTCTTTACATCAGTTGGATGTGAAGAATGCCTTTCTTAATGGAGATTTAGAAGAGGAAGTGCACATGGAGGTCCCAGATAGAGTAATAGCTCCTCAAAGCTCAGTTTGCAAACTCAACAAATCTCTATATGACCTAAAACAATCTCCACGGGCATGGTTTGATAGGTTTGCTAAAGTAGTCAAGAAGTTTGGCTATACTCAAGGGCAAGCCGATCATACCCTATTTGTCAAACATGATGAGGGCAAGATTACTATTCTGATTGTGTATGTAGATGATATTGTCAAAACTGGGAATGATGAGAGATCTATCACTCAACTTAAGAGGGCCTTATCAAAGGAATTTCAGGTCAAGGACCTAAGACAAATGAGGTACTTCCTCGGAATGGAAGTTGCGAGAACCAGAAAAGGGATCAATGTGTCTCAGGGAAAGTATACTCTTGATTTGCTTCAAGAAACCGGGATGCTAGGAGTGAAACCGGATGAAACTCCAATGGAAGAATCTTGCAACCTTGAAGTCAGAAAGGAAGGAGTACCTATCGATTCGGAGAAGTATAGAAGACTTGTGGGCAAGTTGATATACTTAACTCACACTCGGCCAGACATCAGCCATGCAGTCGGAGTAGTGAGCCAGTTCATGCACCAACCTCAGGAAGAACATATGACAGCTGTGTACAGAATCCTAAGCTACCTCAAACTCAATCCCGAAAGAGGAATTTATTCTAAAAGGGGAAGTGCCAGAAATATAGAGATCTACACTGATGCAGATCATGCTAGATCTGTGGATAACTGAAGATCGATAACAGGTTACTGCACATATGTTTGGGGCAATCTTGTAACTTGGCGAAGCAAGAAACAAACAGTTGTATCCAGAAGCAGTGCAGAAGCTGAACTAAGAATTGTGGCTCTTGGGGTATGTAAGGGGATCTGGCTCATCAGACTTCTTAAGGAGTTAAGAATCCCATATGAAGGCCCCCTAGACCTCTGGTGTGACAACATGGCAAGCATAGAGATGACAAAGAACCCAGTCTATCATGATCGGACAAAACATGTTGAAATTGATAGGCACTTCATTAAGGAAAAAGTTGAAGGTAGCATCATTAGAGTGGACTATGTACGTTTAGTAGACCAAGCCACTCGCTGGAGTCAAATTTGAAGGACTATGAAACAAGCTGGGAATGATAGATATATATTCTGCAGCTTAAGGGGGAGTGTTAGAAATATCAAATTTGAATTGTATTCTTTCCATATTTGTTTCCTATAATTATGTCTTAGATTAGGAGAGAATAATTACTCATTAATGCTGATTCTAATTGTTGATTGTGCTCCATCTGATTGAGCCATCAGCTCTTATATAATGTACCCTTGGTTTACAATAATATTATGAAAATGTGAGAGATTCAGCATTGCAAATAAAATGAAAGATGAGATGAAAGCAAAGTATCCAGAGTTATTTCAAGGTACATTAAATTTCGATGACTGAGTTTATTTTAGGGGGAGAAATGTTCTCTTTGGTAATATACTCTAAAATATTCTCAGTAGTTTCAAATTTACTACCCTTGTACAATTCAAGCATCCAAGTTATTAGAGAGGGTAATACTATTGGACTGGAGACCTCTTGCTCATCTACTCTAACTTCACTAGAGCTAATATAAGCCACTACATTGGATTCAGCTTAAAAAAAACACATAACTTAAACTAGAGACCTCTTGCTCCTCTATTCCGACTTCATTGGTGCTAATAAGCAACTACAATGGAGTCAGCTTAAAAAAAAACATAACTTGGATCTTCCTCTGGATCCTCTTCTTCTCTAGGATTAGGGGTTATTGAGTATTACCCCGTCTAGTGACTTGGATGCTTCTTCTGTTAGCACTAATGTAATCAGAATAGAGAAGCAAGAGGTCTCTAGTCTAATAGTACTACCTCGTCTCGTGACTTGGATGCCTAAGTTGGAGAAGTTGAAATTGTTGTAAATATCTTAGAGTATATCACCAGAGAGAGCTAGAAATGCATACTACCCTAGAAGGGCATGGATTTTATTTAGCTTGGCTAGGGCGAACTAGGGAAGCATACTTACAAGATAGGGCAATAACAGACGTCACAGGAGAATCAATTTGGTCTTTATGTCTTATAGAGATGCTTCCGGATGGGGAAGTATGGCTCAGAGCTAAAACCAAGATCAGGGAAACTCCCCCATATTTTGAGACATGTCTTCAAGAAGTGGAAGATTTGATCAAGAGGATGTATAGTCATAGAACTTCTAACATGTATATTCATGACTAGTTTTGTAATGACAAGTATGTAAGAAATTTGAGTGATGATATATGTATATATCAATGTTATCTTGCCTTACCATGTGAGTGCTAATCATGTGAATGTTAGTAAAGCTGTGATCATTTATGAGAGGATAAAGATGGCTAGACTAGGAAGTGACCAAACATCAACACCAAACGATGAGACGCCACAAGGTGAACCTATGTAGGTTGACCCAATGCATATAATTATGAGACGATTAAAGGAGCAACAACATATGATTGCAGAAATTAGGGCAACTCAAGCTCGCTAGAAGCAAGAGAGGCAAGCTACTATCAAGACAGAAGTAGCGGCAGCAATAGCTACTCATAGTGTTCAACAGCCACCTCATCAACCCCAATAGCCAATCCAACCTCAAGTCCAGCAACCAACACAGGCTAGCTCGTCGCTGAACATGATAATGTTCAACAGTGGATTATAAAGGTCTGCAAGCATAATCCACCATCTTTTGATGGAGCTTTCAATGTCCAACATATTGAGAATTGGATCACATAGCTAGAGAAAATATTTCATGTGATGGGTTGCTCATCTGAAGTGAAGGCACAGTTAGCCAAGAGGCTGACCATTGGTGGAAGAACACTGAGCTGGTTCTACAGACCAAGAATACTCCTGTCATTTGGGAGCAACTCTTGGAACAGTTTTGCGAGAGGTATTTTTTGTGATATGTACAAGATGAGAACGTGGCCAAATTTCTGACATTGAAGAAGGTGAGAAAGAACCTTTTTCACAAGTACTTAGCCAAGTATTTGCAGCTCTCTCGGTACTCCACCTACTTGCAGCAAGTTAATAATGACTGATGGAGTAAAGAGAATGATTCAAGGGTTGAAGCCATCGTTGAGAAAAAGGATAGCTCCGATGAGGATAGTGAGCTTCAATACTGCAGTAGAAGTCTGCAAAGTGACAGACAACAGTTAGAAAGACTAGATCCTCGCCTCAAAATTAGAAGATGGGAGAAGAAGGTACCTCTAGCAGAAAGAAGGGAAAGAAACCTATAAGGAGGAGATTCAAGAGGCAAGATAGACGAGAAGGCTTTCAGAGAAACCTACCAATTAGATCATATGGCCGCAATCATGAAGATAGACCTTGTTTGAAGGGACAGAATGTCTATTACAAGTGTGACAAGCCTGGACACTACGCCACAGACTGCAACCATGTGATAATAGGGTTGAAACCCCAAAGTTCAAAAGAGTCTTTGCCCTTACACAGGAGGAGACTCATAAATCGCCTAAGATGATCTAAGGTATGAGTCACAATGTTTGACTCAAGAGCAAGCCATTATTTAAATCATATAACTAAATTGTTAAAGTAGGCATTTATAGAAAGAGTTTAAAGTTGAGAAAAATTAGAGAATTACCTCCTAATTAATGGGAATTTTTAATCATCACTAAAGTAGTTTTTTGAGAGAATCTTATCTAGCATATAGATTCACGAGTCTGAGTCCAAATTAGCATTGATTTTGGATTTGGACCAAACAAGTCACGCCACTAGATGTATTCTTCTTTTCATCCTTGTATTCTTCATATGAGACAACATTATTTTTGTCATCCGATTTGTATGTCTCCCCTATGAGCTGGAGGGCACTGGTAGCTTCTTAGCCTATATACATTGGAGAGTCTGTCTGGTTAGGATCTTTCCTGCAATGACTATATAAGAGAATGACATTCCTTGTTGAATGAAACTAATTTGAAATTCCTCTAGTGTAGAGGGAACATTCTTAATTTCATCAAAATCCTCATTAGGAGAATTTGAGAAATCTAATGGATAACTTTCACTTCCTCATCTTCATCTGGTTCATTGAGATTAACCAAATATGGGCCTATTATTTTCATCAATATTTTTTTCATATTTATGCCAAAGTGGTGAAGTTCACCAAAGATTAATCCTATTGTAGGTCGTGAGTGGCCCACTAAGAGATTGATGATGAAATCTAAAAACAGAAAAGAAACAAACATTTCTTTTGCCGAGTGATTAGTGTGGTTCAAACATTGTTTTCCTGGATGACTTTGTAAAGTTTTCTTCTCTAGCAATAGGCAAAGGAAAACAAATGGAAATATACAAGTCACAAGAGAATGCAAACCAAGGGAATAAAACATCATTTTTATCAAAGAAACTTCAAATGAATTAAGTTTCTAAGCACCATGGCAATAGGATTAACAAGGGTGAACCTAAGCCGATAGACCCTAACCAATGGCATGTGTTTAACTTTCTCACTCAAAGTATCTAGGTGTATTTACACTCTAACCCACCTTATCTAATCCCCTCTTTATAAGCTTGGCCATTATCAAGGTTCTCCACCACTAACAATCAAATCCTAAACAAGGATCAAAAGGACTTTTATTGGGTGGTAATGTGGGCTTGGTTAAGAAACAAAAGGAAAACAAAAGAAAGGAAATCAACAAATTAGATACCTTAGAAAATCAAGAGCCACTTAGGAAAATATAGGATAGGAAGAATATGCGTAGAATCAATTAAAGGCCTAAATTCACAATCACATAGTACTCAACTATATACTCCTTTCCTTCTTCTTCTTGTTTTTTTTTGGGTGAAGTTGCTCTCTCCCTTTCTCTTTTGTTTCCAACCCATTTTCCCCCTCCTTTTTTCTCTTTCTACTCTCTGTTTCTTTTTTACCAAATGTTTTTCTTTCTTTTCTTTTTCCCCTTTTTCCTAATATACATACTCCTCTCAATATAGGATAAAAAGAATATGCATACACTCAATTTAAGCGCAAATTCAAAATCACTAAGTACACAAGTATATGCTCTCTTTCTTTTCTATTTTTGGTAAATATGCTATCTTCCTGTCTCTTTTGTTCCTTTCTTTCTTTCCCTTCTTCCTTTCAACCCTTTTCTCCTTTTCTTTCTTTTCATTTCTTTTTCTTTTTTGACTTTTTCTTTCTTTTCTTTTCTATTTTCCCTTTTTTCCAAATATACACACTCCCCAATGAATCAAGTCCGATGAGAACTAATAGGCCATAAAACACAAATATCTATTCCGATCTATCCCAGACATAAATGTATGGCTCTCACCAATCTAAAATGCCTAAACAAGGTAGGAAAAAATTCATTTAGCTTTTATTAGCTATGGGTTTTGAAAGAAAATAAAATCTAAGGCTCAAAGTGGTCAATCAAGGGATGTGAAATACATCAGGGTTGGCTATTTGGCACTGGCAAGAAACAAAATGAATGCCTTTCTCATTTCCTTGTTTAGCAAATGCAGACATATAGTTTCAAACAAGATGCAAGCCAAGTTCTAAAGTGAGGAAATAGATAGGTGGCGCACACATGGAATGAATATCAACAGGCCCAAAAGCCGCATTATGTCATGAATACCTACTATAAATTCACCTAAGCCAAAACCATTGCCATTTTGTTTTCTATTCAACACATGATAAATCACTTATCAATTCAAAGATGCATTGAAGCCAAGGGTTACCTCATACTTGCAGTTTTCATACTCAACAATTTTTCTCAAAAATTTGTAGCTTTTTTTTTTTTTATGAACATACAACAAAGGAAGCACACAAACTAAAACCTAAAGTAAAATGTAAAGTGTAAAAGTAAAACATATAGACCACTTGCATCATCCTTGATGCAAACTCAATTCAGAATATTATATGAAATCAATGCAGCCAAATAAAATGATAGACAACATGATACAAAAGTATAAAAGAAAGCGTACAAGCCCAAGCTAAATGGCATCTTGAACAAGAAGTTAGCTCCTCCACATTATGCATATCAAATCCATCATGAAAAGGCCTCAAATGATGGCCATTGGCTTTAAATTTAGCCCCACTAGTCCCCTTAATCTTCATAAGACACAATCAAAATAAATTTCTTCAACAAGACATGCAGCTTTAAATGGAAGTTCAATAAAGCACATGATGAATTTTCTTGCCATTACAATCATCTTTTAGCATTTTTAATTTACATTTATGACACTTGTTCAAAAGAATACTTTCAAAGTACATTTTTTGGGTGGTTTATAAAATGATTTGGACACAGTTTAATTATGCAAATTATAGTATTTTCATAAGAGATCTAAACATCAAATACCCTCCTTTTAGCTCTTTGTATCAAATGTTATTATAATTAATTGTTAAAAAAAGCACGCATACATACCTAGCAATCTTCCATCTGATAGACCCATTGCTAAAAGCTCTATCAGCTTATATAGTTTGAGCAAGAAGTTCATATACATTCAAGTTCTCTGATGCATTTTATGCTTTCTCAGCATGCTCAAATTCAGTCAATGCACAACCCTAAAATCAAAACAACTAGAAGCTGATATTAGTATATCAATCAGACTATTTATCCCATCATGCAACTAACCAAAAAAAAATAATGATTACAACACCACAACTAGAATTGGCCAATTCTTTGCCCATCTAACTGATTAAAATGTCAATCAACACTGCAATCAACGCTGTATATATTCAAAAGCATCCTTAGTTAATACCCTTATACATAAATACACCTCTTCAAAATAGTGAAATAATTCAAACTTAAAACCATCAAAGACAACAATCATTTTAAAGAGGAAATAAAACAATAATACGTAGATAGAGGGGTCAATTTGCATTCATTAGTAATTCTACATAACTAAAAGAAGGCATAAAATAACAATATTCCCTCGTACTTTCTTCATTCAAATCCTTCAGAAATCATTACAATAATTATTCAAATACACAGGAAGTCAAAATCAAAGGATATCATGTTTCAACTTGCAACCATTTTATTCATGAGCAGTACACATAGATAATCAGCTCATTCAAAACTAAAAAGATACTCACTAGAAGCCACAAAAAGGTTCAAACATGATTAGAAAGGGCAGTGGCTGCCAGACATTGCAAGAAAATTGAGCATCCTTTCCAAAACCATAACCTTAATATGAGACATTATTTATATATATATATATATATAGAGAGAGAGAGAGAGAGAGCACTTTGGAAAAGGGTTTTTAATATTTTGATTATTTCAAAAGAAAAAGAATGGCTAGGCAAGTTTCATAGACACAAAGCATCTCAACATAGAACTCGTTGTTCTACCTAAATATCTACTCTTAAAAAGCTATTTTCTATGTTCCTTCTGTTTAACCTCTCCAGCAACATTAAGTGTACATGGCAGGATCTAGAGAAGGTTGAGAAAATCAAAGACGATGGGTGGGTGAGTTTGATAGAGTTTCTTCCTCCTCTTGCTGCAAAATACGCTTGTAAGGCTTAAGGATGCTGAGATTGAGTTACATAAAGAGACCCATCAAAAGGAAGTTCATTGCATTTTAAGCTCTCTATATTTACTAGCGACAAGCTTCAAGAAGTTAGGTGGTAAGGATCTGAACTGATATTTTGGGAGTTTAAAATAAGGAAGATAGATAACAAAGCAAATATCTACTGAGAAAAACAGTAGCAAGAATCTCACCACTCTTCTTCTCAAATAGCCTAAGGAGAATCTCCCACAAAATAACTTCTCTGAATTTTCAATGCTTTATTTATGACCCAAAGGGTGCTATTTATAATAGCAATTACAGAGAGAGAATGAAATAAAATGCTAACATGAATTTAGGGAAGCAACTAGTAACTAACCGGACTAATAGGATCCTAGAAAATACTAATAATTAAATAAACTGAACGCATAACTGATAAGTAACATAAAAAGAGCAACAGCGCAAACAGAATCCTTAATTATCTCTAGCACGTTTTCCCCTTCTTGAATAAGTCAATAAGGGGTTGTTATCAATTCTTCCCCCTCGGAAAAACGACTTGTCCTCAAGTCAAAAAAGTGGGAACTGCGCCTTCAATAAATCGTAATCTTCCCAAGTAGCATCTTCAGGGGGACGGTGTTCCCATTGGACTAGTAGCTCCAATTTGCCATCAGTCATCCAGCGGTGTTCAATGATCAAAGACGGGTGTAGTTGCCACTCTAAATCAGAAGAAAGAGGAATGTCTGCCGGCGGAGAGGACGCCTGAATACCATGGGCCGGTCGTAAGAGTGAAACATGGAACACAGGGTGGATTTTGGCATTTGAAGGAAGCTCTAACTCATATGCCACCGGACCAACACGTTTAAGTACTCGGTAAGGTCCAAAGAAGCGCGGCGACAGCTTTTCAAATTTTCTTCTAGCCAAGGATTTTTGGCGGTATGGTTGTAAAAGCAACCAAACTGAATCCCCTAGTGAAAATTCCACATCCCGTCGACGTTGATCCGCATGTAACTTCATACGATTCTGCGCCTTAAGCAAATTTTCGCGCAGCACCTTCAGCATAGCATCACGGGTCTCCAATTGTTCTTCTAGTTCGGCAACGACAGTTTCCCCTTTGACATATGGAAGGAGAGGAGGGGGATCCCGACCATAAACTAACTTGAAAGGAGTGTTGTTAGCAGCTACATGAAATCCCGTGTTAAAAGAGTACTCTGCCCAACACAAGAATTGACTCCAAATCTTAGGCTGCTCCAAAACAAAACACCGAAGATACGTTTCAAGACAACGGTTGACGACCTCTGTTTGCCCATCCGTCTGGGGATGATAAGCAGTACTCATCGTCAAACGGGTACGGCTTAAACGGAAAAGTTCCTGCCAAAAATTGCTTAAGAAAAGAGGGTCGCGATCCGAGACTATTGATCGGGGCATGCCATGCAAACGCACAATTTCTTGACAAAATAACCCAGCCACTGATTTGGCAAAATAAGGATGGGATAAAGCGATGAAGTGGCTGTATTTGCTCAATCGATCTACGACCACCAGAATCACATCATGACCTCTCGACTTAGGAAGCCCCGTGATGAAATCCAACGAAATATCTTCCCAGATTTGGGTTGGAATGGGAAGAGGTTGGAGGAGACCTGCAGGAGCAAGAGTTTGGTACTTGTATTGTTGACACGTCGGGCAACATTGAATGAACTATTTCACATCCTTCTTCATACCCGGCCAATACAAATGAGAGGTCAGCCTTTGAAGAGTTTTGAGATAACCGCCGTGCCCTCCAGTAGGTGTGGCATGAGCTTCTTCCATGAGTTTAGTCCTAAGCGAGGCCTGGTCAGGTATAACCAGTTTCATTTTATAGTACAACCGGCCTCGAACCAAACTGTAATGAGAAAGGGGATCCGGATTCTTCTGCAATTCATCGATCTTCTGCTTTGTATAGGGATCCTCCAGCAAGGCTTGCGGTAACGACTGGAGCTCATGCACCATTGGAATGACCAAATGAAGGAAATCAGCTTGCTGTGGTCGCCTGGACAATGCATCTGCCGCTGCATTTTCTTTTCCAGCTTTGTAGATGATGGTGAAGTTGAAAGGAAGCAGCTTAATGAGCAATCTTTGTTGCGAATTGGTCACTATTTTCTGATCCAACAGATGCTTAAGGCTATGGTGGTCTGTTCTTACAAAGAAATGATGGCCTAACAAATAATGTCGCCATTTTTGAAGAGACATCACCAAGGCAAGCAATTCCCGATCATATGTAGACTGATAGCGGTTTGAGAAGGAAAAACCCTTACTAAAATAGGTAATAGGGTGCCCATTTTGCATTAACACAGCCCCTACACCTTCCATGGATGCGTCACATTCAACTGTAAACGGCAGCTGGAAATTGGGTAGTTGTAACACCGGGGTGGTAGTCAAAGCGGACTTCAAATTCTCGAAAGCCATTTGGGCTTGTGGAGACCATAAGAAGGCATTTTTCTTTGTCAAATCTGTGAGGGGCCTAGCAACGATTCCATAATTCTTCACAAAATGTCTGTAATACCCTGTGAGCCCAAGGAATCCACGTAGGTCATTCACTGAAGTAGGAATTGGCCAGTTGATAACAGCCAAAATTTTCTCTGGCACCACTTCAACCCCTCCTTTGGAGACAATATGCCCGAGGTAGTCAATTCAAGTTTGGCCCAGTGAACATTTCTTTGTGTTGGCATAAAACTGATGCTGCTGTAAGATCTGAAAAACAATGCGTAGATGTTCCAAATGTTCTCCTGCTGACGAACTGTAAACCAATATATCATCAAAGAACACAACCACAAATCTACGTAGGTATGGCCGAAATAGGTCATTCATGATAGACTGAAATGTAGCTGGGGCATTTGTTAACCCAAAAGGCATAACTATAAATTCGTAATGCCCAGAATGAGTACGAAACGCAGTTTTGTGCACATCAGATGGAAAAACCCGGATTTGGTGGTACCCAGATCGTAAATCAATCTTTGAAAAATAACAAGCTCCATACAATTCATCTAATAGTTCATCAATGTTTGGGATTGGATACTTATCTGGGATAGTAATTCTGTTGAGACAACGGTAGTCAACACAAAGTCTCCAGGAGCCATCCTTCTTCCCCACTAGAAGTGCCGGGCTTGCAAACGGGCTAGAACTGGGACGGATAAACCCACGTTCCAATAAAGAGCCTATCTGGGCCTCTAGCTCGTCTTTATGAGAGTGAGGGTATCTATATGGTCTCAGATTGGGAGGAGTGGCTTCAGGTAGTAATGAGATGTGGTGGTAATGCCCCCTGGGGGGTGGTAATGATCTGGGCTCTTCAAAGACAGTCGAGAACTCTTCGCATAAGCTATCCGTGTTGAGCGCATCCTCATTATTCAGCATAGAATTTGGAGACAATAGCATACTCTGAAGGCAGATCGGGGTGTGATTATCTGTGGTAATCCCTTGCAACTTGTATTTCTTTCCATCAACCCAAAAAATCATAAACATCTTAGCCCAGTTAGCTTGCACCGTATTAAGTGAAGCCAGCCATTTAATCCCTAGCACCAGATCAGCACTGCCGAGCGAAAAAGGGAAAAAATCCTGCTTAATAATCAGATTTGCTACTTGTACCTCAAGCTGTGGACAAATGGTGTTACACTTCACCTTCCTGCCATCACCAATTTGTACCCCAAAAGTGGGTACATTCTGAACAGGTAGACATAGCTCAGAAACGAGGGAGTCTGATACAAAGTTGTGGGTAGACCCGCTGTCCACTAGAATCATCACCTCTCTACCCTTCAGCTTCCCACGCAACTTCATGGTGGATGCCGATGACTTCCCCAATATTGCGTTGAAGGAAATCTCAGCGTCTGTGCCCTCCTCCTCAACCATGGGCTCGTCAACAATGGGAGGCGCCAACTGTTCATCCTCATCTAGCTCCAGCAACGCGAATGTCCCTGTGCAGCGGTGGCCGGGCCGAAAACTTTCCCCACACCGAAAACAGAGGCCTTTCTCGCGCCGACGTTGGTAATCCAAGTTAGCAGAGGATGGAGGTCTCGTGCTCGATGGAGGAGCGAATGAACTTCTGCTTGCCGAAGATGACGCGAGCGTGCTGGTCCGTGAGTCCCGAGTCAAACTGGGTTGGGTATTTACAGGGTAGCTTCGATTCTGGCCTGTTGAAGCAGTGGGCCGGTATCCACGGGTAACGTTCATCTTGGCCTCATATTCCAGAGCCAAGCTAGTAGCTCTAAATACGGTTTTGGGCTTATGAATTCGGACCTCCAACTTAAGCTCTTCCTTTAACCCATTCACAAAAACCCCTAAGAGGCAGTGGTCAGGCCAGTTCTTCACGCGTGCTGATCGACGAGCAAACTCCTGTCGGTACTCCTGGACCGTGCCGGTTTGTTTGACGCCACAGAGAAACTCGTCTGGATTTTGGTACTCAGGTGGACCGTAGCTCTCTTGCAATGCCTTCACCAGTTCGTCCCAGTACATCACCGTGCGCTCCTGATTCACAAATGCAAACAGGTCAAGCGTATCTCCTTCCAGGTACATCGACGCCACATCCACCTTCAAATCCTCAGGTGTTTCGTGGTATCTGAAGAATTTTTCAGCTTTTAGGATCCACCCCCTCGGGTCCCCTCCACTGAATTTAGGAAACTCGAGTTTTGTGTATGGCATCCTCCGTCGAAAATTCACGTCTGGGTCATCGTCACTATCGGGCTCCCAGTGTGACTGCATTTTGCCTTTCTCACGGCGAGAGGACTGTGCTTCCAGGACTAACACTTTATCTCGCAACTCATCCAGTATTGACAATCGAGCAGCAATAGCAGCGAGCGGATCGTTGGCTCCAGTGATGGGTTCGGGATCCTGGCCTGCAGCAGTTGACGTGCGTGTGGTCACCATGTTGAACGGAACGCGGCTCTGATGCCAAAATGGTAAGGATCTGAACTGATATTTTGGGAGTTTAAAATAAGGAAGATAAATAACAAAGCAAATATCTACTGAGAAAAACAGTAGCAAGAATCTCACCACTCTTCTTCTCAAATAGCCTAAGGAGAATCTCCCACAAAATAACTTCTCTGAATTTTCAATGCTTTATTTATGACCCAAAGGGTGCTATTTATAATAGCAATTACAGAGAGAGAATGAAATAAAATGCTAACATGAATTTAGGGAAGCAACTAGTAACTAACCGAACTAATAGGATCCTAGAAAATACTAATAATTAAATAAACTGAACGCATAACTGATAAGTAACATAAAAAGAGCAACAGCGCAAACAGAATCCTTAATTATCTCAAGCACGTTTTCCCCTTCTTGAATAAGTCAATAAGGGGTTGTTATCATTAGGCCAATGAAAAAGTGACCTCAATACCTTTTTTTAATGGAAGTGAACTCAAGCATTTTATCACCCAGGATTATCAAAAGCTATGATATAATGGAAGAGAACTGGATTTACAACTCTATATGAAATCCCCAGAGAGTACCACTCCTTTCCTTTCAAGAGCCCAATGACAAAACCAAAATTGAAACCGAAACTTTAACTAGCATCTACAGAAAGTTGCAAAAGAAAAGGCACAAACCACCGAGTAATACATGCATAAGCCAAAATATTTATGCACAGGCGCAACTAGGGAAAAATCAAGGGGAAAGAGAAACTCACGTTGCTGAAGACTGGGCCCACCCTTGGTGACAAGGCAAGGGAGTCAAAATCAGAACCAGAAAGGGTGTTGTTAGGGTTTGCATTGGTCTTGACAAAATCGTCGTCCTTTAGTTTAGTACGAATAAGACGTCGATTATGTATACTGGGTACAATATGATCCCTGAAAAGAACACACGATATGATTACCATGGATCTTGTATGAAATAACTCATACAGATAGAAAATCCGACGAAAACAATACAAAATCCCAATACCATAGTCAACAGACATGTTTACATGACTGGAACATGTCAATCGGCAAGTAAAACCCATTTAGCATTCTCAATTCAGGGCATTGAAATCCAATTAATTAGCGAACACAAATCTACATCACTGGGTACAAACATGGGCAACAACGGAAGTGACGCAATAATCAAGCAAGTGGATGATTCGGCCCACAGGCCAAGACTGATTGGAAAAATCATCAGCAGAGCTAACATTTAGAAGGGAATTCAACGTTCGGCATAATCCAGAACAAGATCACAGTACTATCGAAGAAACATAAACTCGATAAGACAAACCAGTAAACTTGACTTTGCGGAGATGAGTTAATCATATTCAGAAAACTTACTTCGTATGAAGAAGACATAGACATTATTCGCAAACTTCATTCATCGCAAGAACTCTTCCAATCAGATAGGCAGGCACGTCACTCATTTGCCTCTATTTCCACCCCGAAAAGAGCTCTTTCTCGGCATCCGGATGATCGGCATCTCTGCAGAGGAATCGGAATCAGAGCTTCTTCTTCCTATCCCTTGGTCACTGAATCCTAATCTGACTCCCGGAGGTCACTTGGTCTGGCGATAGGTTATGTAGGCTACAACTCTTACCTTGTTTTATTCGATCGCCGCTGAGGGAGAGGAGAATGGATAACGCAGAAGCGCCGTCTCTGGCCCAGCCATATTCATCCATCAAGTCACCATCCTCTGGCTCGAAGGCCACCGCCTGTCCGTCGGCAGCAGCTCCCCTCAACAGTCTTTCGGCATGCTCTCGATGAGGGGCATGGAGAGAATCTGACGCTTCACTCTTGAATTGAAGCTTGGGCAAGAAGAGGTGAGCGAAGAAGCTGACGCTTCACTATAGGTTATATACTCTGATTCGCAAATTAAATTGCCCAAAGGAAAAAATCTGTTCGCTGAAAATCAAAAGGCCTAACGGAAACATTTTGTTAAACGAAATTAAAATAACCAAACGGCATACTTTCAAACATCATCATCTTGGATTTATATCTATGCCATTAATTTGAATTTGAAAAAAAATTCGTATTTAAATTTTAAACATAGGATTTACAGCGGATAAGACTTAAGAGAGATACTATGAACTCAAAGCTAGGTTAGAGTGGGAATTTTTATTTTGTTAATTCATTAAAGTGAATTTTTAATTTATCAATACTACGTTATTTATATTATTATTTTTTATGTTTCTAATTTAATTATTAATTTGATATTTTTATTAATTTAGTACTCATTAATGCTTGTTGATTTACGTATATATAAAATATATGAAACTTATTAAAATAATAGACAAAATTAATAATTTAGTAAATTAATTGAGCATGCTTGAAGTAGTAATAGACAAATTATTAAATTCATTAAAAGTAAATTAGTCAAAACTAATTGTCAACTAACAATGAAGGGAAGGGTTAAAGGTCATTTTTAACTGTTAGTTTACCCAATCAAACCAATAGTCAACTAACGGTGAGAGCGAGATTATTATGTTTTTATATTTTAAGTGAGGAAGTGATTTCTTAATTTGAAATTAATAACTTTTTTTTCATGCTGGGGGAGAGATTTAGAGATTCATTTTTTTCTGATGTGCTAATTTAGAGATTTAAAAAATAACAACAATTTTTTTAAATGAGGGGAGGAATTTAAAAATAATAACAAATTTTTTCAAGAGGTGGGGGATGTGATTTAAAAGTAAATTTTTTTTTTTTCTAAAAGGGTGGGGGGTGTATGGAGAGTGAGGGTTGAGGGAGAGGGTGTGATTTAAAAGTAAATTTTTTTTTTTTAAGGGGAGGGGGGGCGTCTTGGAGTGAGGGATGGGGGAGAGGGTGGTTCACAAGGACGAGTTTGGGGATAAAAGAAAAAAAAATATAAATTGTACTGAACTCGCCCTTCAGAAGGGCGAATTCAGTACAATTTCAAACTCGTCCTCCAGAGGATGAGTTTGACTGTAGTATATGAGTAAATATTTTTGAAAGTGTAGCATTTAAGGAAAAATTTTTACTGTTTGCAGTATTAGGGTACAAAAGCCAAAAAAATTAAATTGAAAATTTTGTAATATTTTTTTACTCTTATTCTTGAAGTAAGAATAGCTCTCGGGTTTTTTATTAAAAAACATAAATCTGTTTAGAAAATGAGATCTCATCAAGAGTAAATTTACGAGAATAATACAAACTGTACCACAAGTGAATTTATTGCTCATCCTAAAATTAAATAAATTTTAAAATATATGTTTGGTCCTCTAAATGTATACTAGCTCTTTTTAATCTTTAATATAACATCTAATTGATGGCTTGATATTGATCCAAAATGCAACACATATTTTTAATTTGGCTAAAGTATGCGTTTGAACCTTTAAGTTTACCTTAAGTTTCAGTTTAGTCTCTTAAATTTAAAAAGTACAATTTTAGTCCTTTAATATTAACACCATTAGTTTTAACTAACGGAAAATGGTGACTTAGCAAATTTAAATAATGATTTTGCAATTAAATACTGATAAAATATTATTAAAATTTTAAAATATAAAAATAAGTATATTAAATAATCAATATTTAAATATATTTTAATATCATTTAATTGTAAAATGGTGATTAAATTAACATGTTTTCGTTAAGTAAAACTAACGGTATTAACGATAAAGGACCATACTTTTAGATTCATTAAACCACATATATTGATTAATGAACCAACATATAATTAAATTTTTTAATTTACAAGGATATGACTTTCCAAAATATATCTTCCCATTATAAAATACTAGCTGGTGCTCTACTGTGCGATGTATGGGGAGTTTGTTCTTTATATCCACAAGCTTTAACCAAAATATCAGAAAACTTTTTAAGGTACCAAAAGATAGAGAAAAATTCACTGACATGTGATTGAGGCTCGGTATAAGTCAAAATAATAGAAATAACCTTTGTAGGAATTTTAAAGGTTATTTAATATTTATCTATTTAATAAAATAATCAGTCAAATATAATTATTTAAAATACCTAGAGACTTCAAATATTTGATTTCAGAGTAATGGAAAATATCACAGAAAGTCTAGTATTTTATAAAATTAATTTCAAGAAAAAGTCAGAAATGGTTTGCCATAACGGAAGAAAAAGGTCCGGAAAAACCTCGAAACAGTGTTTTCTTTAGAAATTAATTAAAGATATATCCAGAATGGAAATTGAGGAAGGAAAAATGACTATAAGAGCAGAGGAATTATAGGAATTTTTAACGACATTAAATTGGTCAAGTGATAAAAAAATCCTCAAAAAGAATTTTTGGAAGAAATTTTTTGGATGAAGTAACTTTAGAGTTACTTCACTTTTATAAAGGACATTGTGGGGACATGAGGAGTGTCACTTAGTGTCTTTATATTCAAAGAGGAAAAGTAAGAAATATATTTAACTCAAAATGGTATATTACATTAATGTAAAGTTACGCTATCAATGTACGTGGACCTCACAATTTTTTTTAACTTATAGTCAAATTTTAAAACACAAATTACAGCCCATGATCAGCCATTTTCGAACCAGCACTTAGAGAAAATAGAAGAGGAGTGCCATGGAGTTGGAGGAGCAAAGGAAGAGTAAGGGTCAAGCAAATCCTAATGTAATTTGATGTCCCAAGCTCAATTTCTTACATGGATTTGATATAGAATCTCTTCTTTTCCTTTTGATTGGTATAATTTTTGATATGGTTGTGTATTTAGGCTACTGAAAGCTTAGGTTTTGGAGAGAGAAAATGAAGAAAAGAGTGAATTAGATCAGTTAAAGGTGACTTAACAATTTATTATGCAATTTGTAATATATTGGTATTTAATTTGAAGTGATTTGAAATCATTGAATTTTTTTTTTACAAACCTTCATGGGGTTGCTGTTGCACAAAATTGATCCATCTCAAATGTGGAATCTCACTTATGCATCATTAACAAAATCCATTGTTTACGTTTGGTTTGCATAAACTAAATTTTATTAGTTTTCTTGTTGATACTTTATTTTTCGAAAATTTGGCGTGCTAAATTTTTTGAGATGCTTTCTGATTAAATTGGGAAAAAGTCATCATTAAAAATTTCATTGGTGACAATGTCACGATAAAGTTTTATGCATAGAAAGTTTCAGCACTATGAAAAATTTGTAATCCATTACAAACGAAGTGACATATATTTAAGACAAAGGAGTATCATAGTACAAAATATAACTTAATATAATTAAAATTAAAATTAAAAGTTATTAAGAATACAACCAAAGGTAGAAAAGAAAACTCGTCCTCGTTCTCTTCCACAAGAAAAAAAAATAATTAATCATTATTTAGGGGTTTATATGCCAAATCTGCATATTTAATAATTCATATACTATGTGCTGGCAAAAAATAATTCATATACTTACCCACAAACAGTTAAAAATTTCAAACGGTATAAAAAAATGATGAAAAATAATGTTAAAAACTCAAGGCGAACAGTCAAGATTATTTAACCAAAGATTTAAATTAAATCCAGCGAAAATATTAAAATTATAATTCTGACCTACACTTTAACAAATTTTTACAAAACTCAAGAGGATTAATTAGGAATTTCTGAATTTTGTTGAATAATAATATTGTCCTCACTTTTTTTTTTAACCTGGCCTTCATCAAACAACGTATAGTCCTCTTTACGATTATTAAGGAGAAAGAAAAGGGGTTAGTAAACATTAGGGGGGGCACTGAAATATATTTAGAAGATTTAGAAATCCCTAATTAATCATCTATCAAGATTCTGTTAACAGTATAAGTCTGAATTTGATTTTTGATGTTCACATAGAATTTAATTTGGATTCTTCATTTTTCCCATGATTTTAAGTTAATTTTTAAGGGCTGTTTTAGATCTCTCGATTGAGGCTTTCGCCAATGAGAATTAACGGAGGGATTTTAACAATTAAACTGTGATCTAATAATGTTGAGGGGAAGTTACAAATTTATTGCGCGCGCGCGCG
>QFDD01000787.1:0-27918 GCA_006871305.1 Vachellia collinsii
TGCACTTAATTTCCATTATAGTTTAACTTCTTAATCCTGGATTAAATTGTAAGCCCCAACAAGTTGCTTTCTGTGTCTATGCCTTGCTCGTCCTAATCTGTTGTGCTACCATTTCCGTCAGATTGTTTGTTTGTATATCCTTTCAACAATATCTAAATACTGTTGTAGGCTATCCTCTGACTTGCCAAAACCCGATAAAGTTCTAGTTGTTGAAAGGGTTATTGAATTCCTGGGACTTCAGTCAGTGCGAAATTCCTTGGTTGGGACCGTGGAAAAGCGAGGCATCTCTGGAGGCCAAAGGAAACGTGTAAATGTTGGGTTGGAGATGGTCATGGAACCTTCAGTGTTGATCTTGGATGAACCCACTTCTGGTTTGGACAGTGCATCGTCTCAACTCCTCCTTAGAGCACTTAGACGTGAAGCTCTTGAGGGGGTGAACATTTGCATGGTCGTGCACCAGCCCAGGTAACTTTTGATTCCAAGATTGCATCATTAGTAAAATGGCGTTGCCTTTATGTGCCAGTAATCGTGACATTAATAATCAGTTGGTTGTCACATGGTTATCAAAAGTGTGGCCATATACGACTGTGGCTTGTAAGAAAAAGAAATTACTCAGGCGTAGTTCTTCGTCAGTAATTAAATTTAGAGTTGTAAATACTATTCACTCGTTATATTTATTGGAACTTTGCCTTGGTCTTATCTATATGAAAACTAGACGATATACTATTTATTATAAGCTTATAATTTTATGTTGTTTCTCCAAGTTTAGGTTTTCTTGGTCCTCTTGTGACATGGCATTCGTTGCTGGGTTTTATTTGATGCCACAAACCAATTTGCACCATATTAGGTTGCCATAACTGCTTAGATGGTCCTTGCTGGATTCCTGAATGAGCATTACATATGAGATTCATTGTAAGCATAAATTTTATTGGCCATGCTTTAATTTGGATATAACATCAACAGGGCTAACTTCCATTCATGATCGTCGTCATCTTCTTTGTTATTTATATTTTTGTTACTACTGTTATTATCATCATCATTTGGAAAAGGAACTGCTTTCCTTTTGATTAATCGATGGTTTAACTTCATGCTTCAGCTATCCCTTGTTCAAGATGTTTGATGATTTAATTCTTCTGGCAAAAGGCGGTCTTACCGTCTATCATGGATCAGTCAAGAAGGTTGAAGAGTACTTTGCGGGTCTTGGGATCAATATCCCAGGACGGATCAATCCTCCAGATCACTTCATTGACATTCTGGAGGGTATAGCAGTACCTGGTGGAAGCTCAGGTGTGAGCTATAAAGAGCTTCCAGTTCGATGGATGCTTTATAATAACTACCCAGTACCTTCTGATATGCAGCAGAGTGTATCTAGATTTGATGTATCACCTCAACGTGTAAACACAACTAATGGTTCTAGCCATCAACAAACCTTTGCCGGAGAATTATGGCAAGATGTTAAACACCTTGTGGAACTGCAGGGCGAGAAGATCAGACTTAATTACTCAAATGCCGAGGATTTATCTAGCAGGAAATCTCCTGGTGTGCTTAAGCAATATAAATACTTCCTAATAAGGTAAATCACCCAATGAAACCCAGTCCCCCCCCCCCCAACCCCAACGCGTTAATTTTTATCAGAAGTTCAGAACCATTACAGTTGCCTCGTTGAATTATTTTTTCTTTTCTTGTTCTGGGAAAATTTTGCCTAAGAGTCAAAGGATTGTTGATGCTGGATCTATTTCTTGCTTTGACTTTCCAATACGCTGCAAGATTCTCTGTAGTTCAAGGGAAGTTTACACTGTGTGTGAACAACCTGGGACGAAAAGTACTAACAAAACCTTTTCTTCATGGTCTTGTTCCTTTTACTTGCTCCCTGTTTATTTTCTTTCTGAACCAAATGGAAGTTGTACTAAGAAGTCATGTGGCAGTTTAGGGAGACTAGTAGATATCATCTCACCCTGCAAATTATACCATAATCTCTTTCATGCATTTTATTTCTGAGTAAATCAATGTTGTGGTCTGTTAGAGAGAGAGAGAGTGGCATATATTAGCGGTTACTTACACCGGTAGTTAGTTATTATCTATCTGAATGTAACTAAATCTCTTGATCTAGTCTGGTCTAAATATAAGTCCAAGGAGTTTAGAAACGTGTTGTTGAATCTTTCTCATGAAGAAATTTTATTAGCAGCCTCTATATGACTAATCACAAAGTCATGCACTTAGAGAAAGATAGACATAAAACATAAGGATAGGTTCCCACTAATATTACAGTTGGAGAGGATTTACATCTAACAAGTCCCAACGGGAATTATGTATAATTTAGCATAATTCAAAACCTATATATATTAATATGCCTATTCAATTTGGTGCCACGTACTCAATTAATTTGTGGCCAAGATATATTTTCTTTTGTTAGTTGTTAGTAAACTACATCTCAGCCACATTATTGTTTGCAGGGTTGGTAAGGAGAGACTACGGGAAGCTAGGATTCAAGCTATAGATTACCTGATTTTATTCCTTGCCGGAGCTTGCTTAGGATTGCTTACAAAAACGAGTGAACAAACGTTTGGTGCAGTTGGGTACTCATACACTATCATTGCCGTCTGTAAGTTTATCAAATGCCATATTCTTAGTTTGAGAATTAGACCTTGTACTATTTTTCAAGTAAGCATAAGTTGAATTTATATGCTAACTATTAATATGTTCTCCATGCAACAAATGTTACTATGGGGAAAAAATATGCTGTCAAAGTATACACACACGTCAATAATATTACAGTTACAAACACAAAATTTCTAACATCATGAGTTATTTATAATTATTTAAACTTCCTGGGGTCGGTCATGATTGATTCTCATTTGTTCTTGTTGTTAATTTCAGCTCTTCTATGCAAGATAGCAGCCTTGAGATCATTTTCTCTGGATAAAGTAATCTACTGGAGGGAGAGAGATTCCGGCATGAGCAGCTTGGCTTATTTTCTGTCCAAGGATACAATTGATCAATTTAATACCGTGATCAAGCCTCTGGTGTACCTCTCCATGTTCTATTTTCTCACCAACCCAAGATCTTCTTTTGCAGATAACTACATTGTGCTTCTCTGTCTTGTATACTGTGTGACTGGCATTGCTTATGCATTGGCCATGTTCTTTGAACCTGGTGCTTCCCAGCTTGTAAGTATCAGAAGCAGTCCGTAGTTGAAAGTTACTTAAATGCATTTGTCACACAAAAAACATTATCTATCAAATCAATCATAGGAAATATATCAGAAGTAAGCCCCATGAAGAATATAATGATATACTTTTGCTTAAAAAAAAGAAAAAAGAAGAAAGAATGTAAGCATATACTTGCGAGTCTATCAACGATTGCTCGTCTATCAAATTTAAGAAACCATGTCTGCATAACAGATTCTTGGCAAGGGTTATCAATTCCCCAATTAAAATTTTACTTATCATCTTACTCTCATTTCTCCCGCTGACATTAACTCTTTATTGCAGTGGTCTGTACTTCTTCCAGTTGTTTTGACCCTTATTGCAACAAAACAAAAGGATAGTGACTTTTTGAAGGGCATAGCTAATGTCTGCTATTCTAAGTGGGCTTTGCAAGCATTTGTGATTGCAAATGCTGAGAGGTATTTTTCTTTCATAGATTATGTCTGGAATTGCGCCTCTTGTAAGATGCTTGAAGATGAAGACTTGATTAACGTTTAACGTGGAATCTTGATCTTGTGAGATAAGAGCATAGAGTATAGTATAAATGAGTTAATATAATATTTGATCTCTTACATTTACCCTCATTTTGGATTTGAGCCTTAAGTTTAAAACCAATGGTTTTGATCTTTAGAAAGGTAAAATGATTCAAATTTTTATTAGATTATAAAGACCAATGTTTTAAATAATATGAAATTTGAAGGACAAAAATCATTGATTTTAAATTTGAAAAACCAAACATAAAATGTCGGCAAATTTGATGAACCATAATATGTATTAACCCTATATTAATTTTGTTATGTAAAGTGTTACTTCACGTCAAACTTCCCCGATTTCAAAAGGCTCAACTCAAAGAATATATATTTACATTAGTATTGGTTGGTTTAGTTCCATGTTTCATTAGAAATCGTATCTAGTCATTTTAGAAATTTAAGTCAACAACTCAAAGTTATAATGAATGCCCTTTTCTAAAGTTTTTATGGATGACTCAAATAATAAAACTTTTTAAAAGGTTGCCTCTAAGTCAATATTCCATCCTTATAGATCATACATCGTTTCAGGTATCATGGAGTATGGCTCATAACTCGATGTGGCGCACTTAGGGAAAGTGGCTACAACCTTCACGATTGGAATTTGAGCGTATTATTCCTCATTTGTATAGGTATAATCAGTCGACTTCTAGCATTTTTCTGTATGATCACTTTTCAGAAGAAGTGAAACCACCCAAGAGCTCATAGCTTAGCTGGTTAAATGATGTGCTAACTTAATAGTCTTTAATGTAAGTCCTAAATTATACAACTATGTTAAATACTTGTTAGGAGAGCTTTGTGGCTCGTGATTCTTCTTGACTCAAACCATGCTCAAAACCTAAAGTAATCATATCTGGATTCTCATTGAGGCACCATTAAAAACTACTATAGTCTTTAATAAAATAGTTAGTTGGCTTTTTTAAAGGATTAAAAAAATTAAATAAATTAGTTAATTATAATATATTCTGAAATATTTATGTATATCATTAGAATATATATCAGTTTATATGGTTAGCAAAAAATATATATCAGTTCATAAGTCATCCAATTTAATTTTGAAAAAAAATAAAAGATAGATATATCAACTAATTAATTTCCTAGATCTCTCTTAAAAAAGAGTCAATTAAAAACGTGAGGTAATATTATCTAAGCATGAGCCCTTTTTTTCATAATCGTTTAACTTTGGGGGTCGATATCAATTATCTACCCTTAGTAATAGCACAGGGGCTTCAGTTGACACTTTAATGTTAATTCTCTCGAGTAATATTTGATTGACTTGCGTCTGGTCTCTCATCAGTCAACAGTCATCACTTTAAACTTGGATGAATTCAGACTTCAAAATAACATTGCTCTGATTCTCTGAACCTCAATTATCAAATGACAATATATTCTTAAAATGATAACTTTCTCTCCTGTTATATACAACAAATAATATTCGTCAATCTTTGAATGTTGCTCAATAACAAATTGTGATTCTATAAAAAAATAAAAAAAAGCAATTAAGAAAACTCCAAAACGAAAAACGTCGTGTCGAAAATCAGAGAGTCTCTTAAAATAAAAAATAATAATAAAAGAAAATCAGAGACGTCAACGAGGCGCTAGTGAGACAGTTAAGTCAATTGCCGTTCCCATACTTTCGGCCCACTGCTTCGAATCCAAATACAACTTCGATACCGATACAGCAACACGACCCATATCTGGCCTCTCATTCGGATCCTCCTCCACGCACTCCAGTCCGACCCGAATCATCTCAACCGCCACTTCCACCGGAAACGAATCCTTCAGCCTATTGTCCACCCATTTCCTCGCTCCACCGTCTTCCGCCATAGCAAACCTCGCCGCCTCCACCACACTCAACCTTCTGTAACCACCGTCGTCGTCAAATTCGTACTTCAACGCCTCTTGCCCGCTGATGAGCTCCAAAACCACGACTCCAAACGCGTACACATCCGATTTCTGCGTCGCCACCCCCGTTGCTAAATACTCCGGCGCCATATACCCTCTCGTCCCTTCCAGCCTCACCGTCCGGCTACCGGACCTCTGCAACTCCTTTAATTTCCCAGAATTGGAGCTGGAAGGCGTAGAGGCGGCAACGATTTCCCCGCACAATTCCGAGGTACCGAAATGGCAAATCCTCGCATTGAGAGTGTCCTCGGTGATGACAATACTCGAGCTCTTGATATGGTTGTGGACGAAATTCGAGTTCAGTCCGGAGAAATGGTGGATGTAATCAAGACCGTGGGCAAGATCAGTCGCGATTTGCATCCGAGAAAGCCACGTCGACAGATCAGTGAAACTGGGATTCAAACGATTTCGAAGACAATCAGCGAGATTCACACCGCGAACATACTCATACACAAGATAAATATAATTACCGGAGACCGATGCCCCGAGAAGTTTGATCAAGCTACTATGATGGCTCCGGCAAATCACAGCAAGCCGATCTCGGAGCTCCGGCAATTCCATGGGACAGCGAAACTTGCGCTTGAAAACCAGAACATCCTTGTTGCGAATGGAGCATCGCCAAGACGAAGAAGAAGAGGACGAGGAGTATTTGTCCGACAGGAAATTTCGGGTGGCGGAGGAAATCTCGGAGAACTCGTAGATAAGAGCGTTCTCAGGCAAAGAATCCTTAAGGCTGGAGAGGGAGGATGCACTGGAAACGGAGGAGGCTTTGGACCAGTTCTTGTAGTAGTAGCTAGTGGATTCTGTGGTGAGATTGAAGGAAGAAGAATTGGGACGGAGATTACCGGCGGTGGTGCGAGGCGAAGAAGAAGACGATTGAGAGGTGCGAGATCGACGGGTTCTGGTGGGTTCGATCACGTTGGTGCTGTTTTTGGATTTGCACATCGAGAGGTTGAGGTAGAGGCTAACGTGCGGCGGAGGAAGAGGCGGGTCATCAGAGAGAAAAAGGAAGCGACGAAGCGTTCTGGTCTCTGAAGAGAAGGAGGCTGCGTCTAAGAGAGTGGGTTGCGTGATCTTCCAATGGTCGTCGATTCCTCCTTGCTTACGTGTTGCTGAGGCAAAAAGACCCTGGAAAATGGAAGCGGTGCTGTCCACTTCACGGGTGGGTTTTTGATTCTGTGTCCACATCACACATCGTTTATACTTCATGGACTGCATTCACACGACACCGTTTTTTTTTAAAATGAGCTATAACCTCTCCCACCAAGATGTTGTTCCATATCACCAAAAAAAGAAAAACACAGAAGAAGCTGTTGTTCCCATTTGATAATTTATATCATTATATTTTTTACATAAATATATAATTTTATATTTCATAAGAACAATTTCTTAACTTGCAGTTAAAATTAATTAAAAGTGTTTTGCAAAAAAAATTAGTTAAAAATAATGAATATATAAGGGATATAACCATTTTTTTTTCATAATATACCCCATATTTATTAAGATGATGAGTAAGAAAGAATGAACCGAGGAGAAGATGAGAAATAGAAAAATATATTAAAATTTTGGACAAAAAAATTGCTATTTATAGATTCATGAAAGAAAATGTTAGTTATAGATAAAATCGGAGGAAGTATTTATTATTGTAGAAACTTATACTTTTGTAATAAAATGTATATTAAATATGATAAAGTTGAAAAGTTAATAAATTTTAACATAAAGTTAATGAGGGTTAATGTTTTTTATCATTGTCCCAATCCTTAATGTAAGATAAATAAATTTATAGAAATATTTATTTATACATATAATTAGATTATATATCAGTTTATAAATTAAATAAATTAGTTTAAAGTGAAATAATAAATATAAATAATTGTAAATACTATATTTAGCTTCTTTAATCTTCTAGATAAAAACAAATTTAGAACCATAAACAGTATCCAAATGATGCGACCATCTTGGATGCATGATGGTGTCAGCTAAAGAGCAAGTTTTATTACGCTACTTGGATGAATACACGAATGAAATTTCTAAGGAGCACTTTGGATGGCGGTATCGGATAAATAGCTACTTGGACGAAATCACGCATGAAATGACTCAAAGCACCTTAAAAGGTACAACCAAAGACAAATCGAAGCGTCTAATTTTTCAAATACCAAATCAGTGCAGGTGTACTGATGTGCAATTTCCAAATGTGGGGAAAAGGCACATTGCCCTTGCCGTTTCCTTCTATTTTTAAGAGAGTTAAAGTTCAATTTCACTCTAAAAATATTCACTGTGAATCAATGAATATTTGGAAGTTTTTTTAACCATATTTACTCCAGAATTTAACAAAATGTAATATTTATTACCTGGACTGACGGAATATCCATTAAAGAGATAGGGTGACATCAGAAATAACTTAAAGGCATCTCAAACGAATAACATATGGGATTATAGTGTTGAAGTGGCGTTAGATATGGATTATCGGTTAAAATAGAAAGCCCTGGAAACAGAACTCCTAGTTGTGAACATCCAAGTGTGGTGCATGTGCAGACACCTGCCATAGATAAGAGATTCATTCTAATATTTGTGGTGCATGTGGGACATCCAAGTGTGGTGAAGGTGGAGTCAGAGTGAGAGTAAAAGTTATCACTTCCAACATCATTTGAGTGAAGATAGAAGTGAGAGTGAAGGTGAATTTGGTCTTCTGAACTAATAGATTAGTCTAGACAGTTCAGAACCTCAAATTCCTTTTTTTTTAGTTGGCCAAAACTCAAGTATGATAAAGGCAATTGCCATAATAAAAATACAAAGATTAAAAAAAAAATCATCCCAAAACAATAAAATTTAATTATAGATCCATAAGAGTCTCTAACATTATTTGAAAAAAAAAAGCAACACATAAACAGTAAAATATTTAAAAAAATCACCTCGACCATGCTGAACTGGACCAAGTTATTTAGTCACTTGGTATAGAATCTGATTCAACCCAATCAATCAATCTGATTTAATACAATTTGATTTTATCAAATAATTTATTTGGACTATATTAAATTGGAGATCAAACCGCCTAAAGTTGAATCAGACTAGATTAGACCATCAAATTTTCCAGGCACACATGGTCAAGAGGTGAGAGGTGTGATTCGTAATCAAAGCTGCGCAGCCAGGAAATGGTACTAGCCGGAGCTAATGATGCTCTTCTAGTCACATACCCTATCCGTCAACAATGACAGAAACGCATTTCCACTTGGGAGGCTCTCATCTATTTTTTATTTTATTAATTTTTTTTTTTGCCAAGTTGTAGAGGTAAATATTATCCAAAGTAAATGGGCAATTAACTTCTTAACTATTAACGATAATGAGGTCAAATGTGCTCCTTATAATCCCACTATCATACGCTTTTTGCGACCAACTTAAGGGGCTGCTTTTTGACCATGTTCATTAAGATGTCTTATTTTGACCATGCATCATTACGACTTAGATCTCATTTTGACCACGATCATTAGGTTTGGGAGGGTCTCGTACCAATCAATATATACAAATTATTTTCATGACATCCAGTTTAATTATCAAAAAGTTCCAGCATAAGCATATTATCATTAATTTCTCACATTAGAATTTATTATTGAATGTTCTTCATTTGTCATTGAACTTTAGGTAGTCAAATTTTTTATTTAGAACCTCATTATATTCTCTTTTTTTATCTTATGTAATTGTTATAAAAGAAAGGGTTAATACCCAATTTTACTCTAGTAATTTTCATTCAAGAGTAATGTTATTCAAAAAAAAATTTTGAAGAGCACCTCATAAGTTTTTAAATCATAAGAATTTTACCGTAACTGTTACTCAGGTTAAGTTTGACACTTAGTTAACCAAATATATTGAAGTGGCAGTCCACATGATATCCACGTCATTTTCATTTTAGATTTAAATGCAAATTTGCTTCAAAAATTTTCATTCGAATATTGTTACTCTAAAGTTTTAAATCATAGCAATTTCACCCGATTTGTTAGTTATACAGGTTAAGTTTCAATATTATTTGACCATATGACAAGTGATAACTAATATCATATTTAACCTAGATAATGGTTAGATGATAATGCTAAAATTTGAAAACTTTTGAGCGATATTGGATCCAAAAAATTTCAAGGACAATACTGATCCTAAATAAAAAATGTCAAAGATACAATTGTTCATAAGTTAAAAAAAAATTCAAGAGTAAATTTACACATTCACAAAAATTTTGTGGATAATACATGGATTTGCCAACTCAATTTATTTAGTCAATTGACAATCAAATTTAATATAAATAATTGACAGGCTGAAATTGCTGCGATTCATAAATTTTTGGGACAACATGCAGCTATGCTCCGGATTGAAAACTTCACAGGCAAAATTGGATGTAGTGGATAGAGATAAGAGAAATAGTCTTTCTATGTTAGGGTTAATACACAAAAATACCCATGAAGTTATACTCAATGTATATTCAACACCATAAACTTTTTTTTTTATATATATATAAATGGACCTACTAACTTTCCCATTCAGAGCAAAAATAAAATAATTATTAAAAGTGCCTAACATCTGTTTATTATATAAAAGTACCAAAGTACCCCATACAAAAAATCCTCTTCTCAGCCTCTCAATTTATCGTCCGTTCTTCATCATCAACAATCTAGTTCTTCATCATCAACTATCAATAACAACAAAGCTCTCCATCAATATGAAACATAAAATCTGTCAAAGTCATCAAAACTCATCATCAAACTCGACCATAAATTAAATCAGAAACAATCAATCTTAATATGATTGAGATCAAAACACAAATCTCCCCACTTGAAAAAACTGGAAAAAAAAAAATCTGAAGCTTCAAACAAATCTGAGACAAGAGAAACAATAATAGGTGATAGGAATCAGATCAGACTTAAAACCCAAGTCTCTCAAAGTCACTGTAAAAATGAAAAAGAAGAAGCAGTAGATGAAGCAAAGACTGGTCTCTCCCAGGCTCTAAGGATTTACCTTAGTCTTAGTTGCTCTTTAACCCAGCTCTCAAGTTAGCTCAATACGGATGAGAGGATCCGAGGCTATGGTGGAAGTGGGTGGCACTATCTGATTCATCGGAGTGGGAGTCGATGGCACGACCTTTACTGTAGCAGGTTTTCTTTGGATTTCTTCCTCATGGGAGTGGGACGTATGCCACTCTTTGAATGTTCATAATAATTTTTGCATCCAAAAAATTTAATTATAGTGTTGGTTGTACATTGGATATAATTTTATAGGTATTTTTATATCTTAACCCTTTATATTATTCCGTATCACAATACAAATAAAATGTCCTATTTATGGACATAATCTTACATATTAAATGCCCGGCAAAAAAAAATCTTACATATTAAATGTCTCTTCCAACATCCTTATTAATTGACGTAGTAAATTGTATGAATGTGGGTGGGAGTTGAGTTACAAAAAGAATGGAATAGCGAGCAGCCATGGGAGTTACTCATTTAATTTTATTTATAAATCATTTTTAATATGTCTCAAACAATTTAAAAAAAATTTAAATTTTATTAACTCAATCTTAAAATTTAATAAGGTTTCAAATTCTATTTCTATTTAATACACATTACACCCAATGGAAATGAATTCAACACACTAATAAAAGAAGGATGAATATGTACATCCATATGAAAAATTTAATCAAAATGACATATATATATATAGAACAAAAAAATTTCTTCTCTCTCTACCACGTAAATAAGACCAAAAGAGTACTTGAGTGAAAATAAAATGCTAAAGGTAATAAATTAAAGTTGCAATATTTTCTTTTTATCGAGAAAAAGAAATATCACTCTTTAAAATATATAATGTGTAATCAGTATATTTTTTATTTTATTTAATTTATGTGACAAAATTAATCCAGATGTACGTTGGGTAATTGAGAAATTTGTAGGGACCAAATAGAAAGATGAAAAAAGCTACATAAATCTGAGATGGAATTATAAGAGCTTACGGGTCAAATTTTCAAGGGAAAAAAAAATGCTGTACCAATGTTAGCACTTTTCACAGGGCTAAAATATAACACACAATTAAGTATTTGAAACACAAACCCACACTACAAGCATAGGTTTGTCATGTGACCTCCCTTTTAAGGAGAGGGATTAGTGTCACTAGTTTGATTATTGAACCACACACACACTCTTCCTTCCGTTGATATTGATTGCCTCGTCTCCAAATAATTCATACAGAACAAGAAATGGTGTAAAATTGATAAAATCTTCTTATTTTACTCTTATTTCATTTATTACTCTTTCCAATTTTAAATGTAGAATTTATTTACCTAATTTAATTAGATTAATGATATTAGTTAAATTAATATAGCCTTTTTTTCAGGGTTAAGGAGTAAAAATAACCTGAAAGTTTTTTTTCAAAGTGCATTAGTCACACGGAAGTCGTTAAGGGAGAATTTTGGACCCTACCGTTAAAAAATTCATTAAAGTTGACTAACTTTTCCATTGAGAAATTGACGGTCAGCGTTAAGGTTTTTAACAGTAGTGTCCAAAATGGTCCTTTGAAGACCTTTGTATGATCAGTGCGCTTTCAAAAAAGCTTCCAGGTTATTTTTTCCCATTAACCATTTTTTTCTAAAACACTTTAATCATCTTCCTTAACTCCATCCCCCTCTTTTACCTAATTATTGTTGAGGGTGTATCAGTTAATTAAAAAAATTGATAAAAATAAGAAATAGATCCTCTATTTAAAACTAAAATTAACTCCCAATTAGGTTATACTTTAAAAAGCATAGGAGTATATACTATTATCACTCTCCCCTCCTTGCATTCTTGTAACAAAGGATAAAAGTGAAAAAATAAATACTACCTCTGATTACTAATATAAAAGCTAATTAACTTTTTTTGGAAAAATTAAAGAGACTAATCAATTAATATATTTATTATTTCTTCAAACTAATTTATTTGACTAATGAACTGATATGTAATCTGCTGATATACATAAATATTTTAAAATTTATGTTATCATTAAATAATTTATTTAATTCTTTTAATTCATTTTTTAAAAAGTCAACTGACTTAGACCCAATGTAATATTGATTATCTTGTCAACCTTTTATGTTTTAGGCTAATCCATCCTTCTACTGGACCTTTTAATTAGAAGCCTTTTGTTTCGGAGTAACAAGATTTTGGGCCATGAAGATTGAAAATCCAATTTCTTACGTCGACCTAACCAGAATTAGAACAGTACCTTTCAAAAGCCCTGTATCTGGATGAACCGACCTCCTTCTTCCCCGCGTTTAGAGGAAAGGATGTTTATATAGAAGTTGGTTTTGTCGAATAATTTCTCCTCAAAACCAATTTCTTGCGTTAAGACTCACTCATCATCTTCCTGGTCACGCTAGGCCGATTATCACCAATCGCAGGTTCTTTCCTTTTGTTGCACTGCATTATACTCTTTTGTTTGTTGATAGACTTTTATGCGTACAGACAAAAAACATCGAAGGTAAAATTTTTGATTTGCTGTGTTGTGAATTGAGGCTTATCTAGTGCTTCTTTCGTCTTGTTGGAAAATATTATGGCGTTTAAATTTTTATGCAATTCTTGCTGCCTTTAATTGTGATTTAACTTGAATGCGATGGAATCATGTGTTTGACTTCAGGAGAAATGAGTGCGAGGGCATGGAAAACTTTTAAATTTTTTTGATCGGGGTTGATTGCATATTAGAAATTGAAATGTTCTGATCGCTGAACCAAATTTTTAAGGTCTCTGTTTACTTGCATTCCTTTCCCGTCTTGCATTGTCATCTTGGTGTTTCCATATTTTTCTAAGCAGAATCAGTGGTTCTTGAATTATCTTTTAGATTGTGATAAAACTCGGAAATCCTTTGGCTGCTTAAAGATTCCTTCCCACTCTCCAAAATATTTGATATATCTGTATGTCTTAAATTTTAGGAAGATGTCTGCATCCATTGCAATATTTTCATTCAAAACCGCCAAATTGCTTGAGCGTCAAAAGAAAAATTAAGCAGAAACGGAGAATCCCTTGGTTTGGGTTTCTGTCTATGTAATCCTTTGGTTGGTCCTATTTTGTTATTATTCAAGACTATGCCCTGTAATTCCCATATTATCTTTCTTAGTTGTTTGCATCACGTCCTTGCAAAAGTATTAAGGCAGGAAACAATCGTCTATCTTGATAAGCTCCCTCCATCTTTCCTATACTTTTCGAAAATAAGAACGATAGCTGAAAGTTCTTATCAATTTTCTGCATGTATTTTAGCAACAAAGATCTTTATGAATTGGTTTATGTTTGAAACTGATAATTTATTCTGTCTTATTAATCTAACAGCTCATTTTCGCCATCTCATCATCATGAAGATGCTGGTGTCAACAAGTAATACTGTTGAATCCCTTCTATCACCACCAGGTACAAGACTTTTATACGGCTAGTTTTATAGTATAAGTAGAGCAGGCCTTGTTTATTTGCTTGAAGTCCAAGATGAGCTGCACAATTGACAACTTATGACAATGAGTCTCCATAAAACTTATATGGATATATTGACTTTGACGTTTACATTGACGTTGATGTCGACATCAATTGAAAAATACACCAAATCCCCCACCATCTTCATTTTCCATTATCAAGCTTCTCAGGTCTTAAGTAAATTTTTTTTTATGTATCTTTATACAGTTAGAAGAAGCAGAGGTCAGTACCAAAACAAAGCTGATTATATTGGGCCAAACCTAGTTTGTATGCAACCCTTACCATGTAATACAAGAAGGGGAAAACTTCAAATTGATAAATCTCAAACTCAGTCACGTCATATCAGATGTGCTGCTGCGTTGGTAAGCTACATTTTGTTTCTTCGTTTTGTGTTGACTAATTTGGTATTCATTGTACCTTCTGTTGATTTCTCTCTCAATTGATTGAAATATTTGTCTTGGTCAAGTATTGATTAGAAAGTTCAAGTTTTTTATCATAATGAATGCAAAAGTGTTACTTAATGAAAGTTATGATATTATTACATGGTGTGTCGA
Organism: Vachellia collinsii; assembly: GCA_006871305.1. Lineage (NCBI taxonomy): Eukaryota > Viridiplantae > Streptophyta > Magnoliopsida > Fabales > Fabaceae > Vachellia > Vachellia collinsii. The sequence goes on from QFDD01000787.1 coordinate 14,664, forward strand.
TTATTCTTTCATGGAGTGATGTTGGCAGTTGGAGTTTTTGCATTGAGTGATGTCCTGCATATTATTCATTTTAATTAATGTTTACATTAAAGTAAACGTGGGTTCTTGCTTTGCACAAAGCCTGAGAAATGAGCCACGCCAGTATTCACAACTTATGAATAGGGTGGGTTGTTAGAGTTTGTATATTTTATACTGATATTGATGATTCTGTGAATGTTAAGTATAAACTCAATCGGGTTGTTATTTTCCTACTTGATTTTAGGTGTTTTTTGACCTTTAAATGTTCATAGTTTATCTTTATGCTTATTGCATTTTCTGCTGTCTGTAAAGATTCAAGAATAGAACTTATTGCTTGTAAGAATCTGGCAGTTGTTTAGTTCTCAATAACCTGATGTCCTTTCTTATGCTTTATGTAGAATGCTACATGTGCAGCTACGCTAACTCAAACTGTAACACGGGAATCTCAGACAGTTACTCTTACTCCTGGTAATGACCTCATCCTGTTATCAACTTATATCAAGCAACATTAATTTGGTGAATATACATTGCGGGTGACTTTAATCATTATATTGTATCTATATCTAGTTGTGGGGCCTGAGATGAATTGTACATTTGTAATGGAATGCCTTTTAATTATATGAATTTTCAATTTACTTCCAAGCCATTTTCAACGGTGATAAGGATAGAATATTTGCATGATGGGTTAAGGTGCCATTGGCATGCTCAGTCTTGCAATTCTTCCTGCCTTACTTTCCAGCATTTTAACGTCTTTTTTTAAAGACAGTCATTGTTTCCCTGTTGATCTGTTTTTCTTTCTTTCTTATGGGTTGGTTTCTCTGTCTTTTAAATTGAAGGCTTCCTTCCCTTTTGCACTTCTCTGTGTCTTCATGAGATATGCTATATGGAAGTTTTGAAGCTGCTAACTCCTTCTGAAGAATAAATAGAAGCCTCTATATTGTTGGGTGGTGAAACATGTGCAAGATTAAGTGAATATTTTATTTTTCATAGAAGTTTTAATAACTGAAGTAAATTACATTTTTTATTAAAATGATGAAACAAAATTCATTACTGCATTTTATGCGACATGATTGCTTATATTCAACCACTGTGAGTTTTAATGAAAACATTTCTTGTTTAAGAGTTTTATGAAAGAGAAAATATCAAACTAATGTTTGTCTTGGATTATATGTGACACTTCCTCCCTGGGCCTATACGTGTGAAACAGTTAAAGAGGATATAATTGTACGTAGAAAGGTCTTTTTTTTTTTTAATTAGCAATAATTGTCTAAGGAGAAATTTTGACCCTCCAATTCATGCTTCGTTGAAAAGTATATAGATGATGGTTTTCTATATTATTTTTTATAGTCTCACGTAAAAGCATTGACACGTGACACCACGGGTAAAAATGACTGTGTGTGTGTGAATCCTGAAATATAGCATCATGTCTGATACATGTGTCTGCACCTCCATGCAACTAAGTACCTGTTTCTCTTGTATGAACCTTTCTCAGAAATGTCAGGTTGTCCTCTGGCCTTAATTACCTGTTGCGTGTCATTCCAAGTTTTGAATATTTTTCTAGTCAATTCTGCATAACATTATCTGCTAGAACATTTGCTGTCATATATTCCAACGGTAAATAGTGGTTGTGAAATCTCAGGCAAAGCAAAGACGCCTCAACTCGACGACAGCGGGCCTGGACTGCCGCCTTATAGAGATGATGGCAGTGGAGGAAATGGAGGAGGGGGTGGTGGCAAGTTTTCAGGTGGGCTAGTCCTTTTGGGGATTCTTGGTGTCTTGGACGTTCTGAAGGAGATAGAGAAGGAGTGGCGTGGCAAGGATGATGATAGAAGTTGAGGCAAGAGATTTTGTCATTGTCCGAAGAGATTGATAATTAGGCCGTCACTGACGACCTGATTCATGTACATTGTCCGAGGAATTTTCTTTAAAGAAAATAATTAATGCTAGGCCATTAAAGTAGCTCAGTGTTGTTCAGGTAAAAAAAAAAAAAAGTAGCTCAGTGTTGTGATAGGTTTTCATGCAAACTCTTATATATGGTATATAGACAGGCGCACACATAAAATGAGTTTTAGATTTCTGCTGCTGTTGAGGGATCTGTTGCCGGAATTGATTCCAGGGCCTTGTTGCTGCTTGATACTCCTTCCGGACCTAAATATAAACTCAATAAACACAGTATGAAATTTAAATTTCTGTATGACAAAGTACAGTGAATTACGTAATGAACTATATTTCAAACCTGTGAAAGAGGCAGAATTGAAATTATATAGAAATTTAAGTGGTGAAAATGAAGTCTCAAGTCAAATTAACAACTTGGAAGCTTATTGTTACCCGGAAGACGGTATTAAGATCACAACGTATTGGTTCTGTCTTCAACGTTATTATATTTTCTGGAAAAAGTATAGACAGCCGAAGAAAACAAATTTGCTACCCTTGAGGTTGCGTTACTAGTGGTTTAGTGGGGAAAACGATTTATGAAATGACATGGAGAACGAATTGCCAATTTCTTGTTTTTTTTTACACTAACCGTATTAACGTACATTGACTTTGTCAGTCATCCAGCACTAGGAACACTCAAGACGGCAACTTCCTGACTCAGGTCTTGACCGAAAATTGGACAATCGTAGACAGTTAAACATTTGCACTCAACCCACTTTTGGGAACGTGTTGCGTAACTACTGACTGAGACGAGAAATTAAAAAAAAAACAAATTTAATCATTGGATACGTCCTGCTTTGACCGAGCTTTTCACCCTTTTGGTCTTCCTGAAGGACAAATGAACTCAATCTCAAGTACTCTACATGCATAATGAACTATCCAGAGCACCAAAAGATTCCATAAATACAGTCAACTTCACAAATGTAGGCCAGCAAGAATATGACCAACCAACAATATGATTCTCCTCTTCCGGAGAGCTTGCTGCTGCTGCTGCAGCTAAATCTGCAGTCAAATAATCCAGAAAGATCAAAATTTCTCTGAACTACTCCACTTTCACCACCTTCAGATACATTGGATTACAGTAACCTACAATACAACCATTCTATCCCTAACTTTACACCTAACCAGAAGATATCAGGTCAGACATGATATCCTGAGACTAGCTGCACATGTGAATATTGTTACAAAACAGTCTGATGACAGAAGAATGTTATATCTCAATCAAGTGACTTTACATAGTGCCCAGTTTTCCGCCTGTGCCTACTATAATCAGATACGAATCTGAAAGAAAGGCCACATCCCTCAACCTTGCAGCAGTATGGCTTTTCCCCGGTATGCACCCGTATATGCTCTGTCCTGGCCCATGCCCACTTGAATGACATTGAGCAACCTTCCCATGGGCACTTGAGGGGCCTGTCATCATCATGGACGCGCTGGTGAAGCACAGCATATTTGTGGGATCTGAACTTCTTTCCACACCCATCATAAGGGCAGCGGTTGCGCTTGTGTAACATCAACTCTGCCTTGGTCATAAAACTCATACGGCAACCATCAAGGTCACACTTGTGAGACCTCTTAACAGCATCCTTCTTATTCTTGCTAGACACCACAGCATCTGATGGTTTCCTCCTAGCCCTTTTAACCTCCAGATTTTCCTCCACAGAATAGCAGGTTTCAGCCATGGTTCTGCCAGAGGCTACTTTACAATACCTCGGTCTCAACCCTTCACATGGACTTCTGACAAAGCCATGGAAACTTAAATTGATCTCTTGTATCTGTTCCAATTCCCTGTTTCTTTTCTTCCGGGAATTTGACCCAAGGCCTGATGCACTTTCAGAGCTTGGCAGTTTCCTATAGTCTTGTGAAAAATGAAATTTGCTTCCATTTAAGCTATCTCTGGCATATTTCTCTCCCTCAGTTGCAGAAGACTCCCGGATTGACATAGAAGAGTCCTTAAGTGATGGCTCGGCACTGGTACCAGAGCAGATTTCGTCATCATTCATGCTTTTTGGCTGGATTTCCAGTTCTTTTCTCACGTCTGAAGTAAATTGAGGGCTGGAATCTCCAGGGGCACAAAGCTCTTTAGGAACTTCATGAGCATCAATCTTTGACGTCTGCTCATTTATTGATTTATCACAACTTTCAGTAAGTTCCCCATCATTTGCATTCAAACTAAAAGTGTCCGTTGTCTCTTTTGAGGATGCACCATTGCTCAAGTTTTCAGCGATATGATTCTTCCTAGCACTATCAGAATTTTCTTTCATGAAGGCAAGTGTCTGCTGAGTTACCGATGAAACAGGAGATGAAGTAGCTCCCACCCTGTTACTCTTGAGGGCGGACTCAAATTCTTGATGTACTTCATTGGAATCGAGGCTATTGCTGTAATTGGTGTTAATTGCTTCTGTGATAAGGTTCTCAGTAAGCATGTCAATATTTTTGTCTTTAGCAACGGTAAGTGAGCTAGAATTTATCTTGTCATGCAAAATCTCATTGTCCTTATTACCAATTTCTGAGGCATCCATCGTACAAGGGCTCCTAGAATGATCAGGTGTTGTGCAACTACTAATGCCATCTATCTTTAATTCCACTGTAGTTTGGTTCTGGACCTCTGGTCCAGCATTTTCATCCACTGATATAGGTTCCAGAGTGAGATCTGAAGGAAACAAACACGCAACTTTCAAACTCAGACCTGCAGTCATTTTAGTAAGTTGGTTTTCAGGTTGCGATACACACGACAGAGCACAATCACTCTTAGAATTCTCAGTGCCAGGCTCATTTTCAGAAACCTGGTTACCAGAATCTCCATTCAGGACAGCTGGCACATTTATGCACTCTTTGTGGGGGACATGAACCATTTCTGATCCAGAGATACTACGTTGCTTTGACCTGAACCTTCTCCTTGAATACTGAAGCATCTTTTTTGCAGTGGAGCCATCTGTCTTTCCATCCAACTGATCACCCTTCTTTCTCTGAATCCCATCACATGCTTTCGCCTGAGCTAAATACTTCAACCTTCTGGAGCGAAATCTCTTTGACTGCCAATTTACAGACAAGACACCTGAACCAGGAAATTTCTCGGGGAACAGCATTCCCAGTGCCAATTTGAAAGGAGCTTGTTTATACAGAGAGTTCTTTCTCGCATTGACACAATACCGCAGGTTAATTCCTAATTTAGATGTCCAGTCTTCTTCACATTCATTATGTTCTTCACCATCAATTGCAAGATCTATCAAGGTTAAATCTTCAGGGGATGCAGTATCTAAAGGAACCTCATTACAATCAAAAGCACAGCCTATCTCCTCTGCTACTGCCCTGGCATGTGCCTTGATTTTCTCGTAGTCTGGAAAAAAAAAGGCAGACAATTAGTCAGGAAAAAAAATGATAAAGCAATATTTGCAAACGACATATTTTTTCAACTTGTTTTCATTAATTCAGACTGCACCAGCTGATTTCAGCAACCATGCTGAGCCTGTTCCTCTGATTAGCCTCCTGCTAGATTTTCTTGTTTTCTTTCTTAGGTCTTAGGCCATATTAATGTTGCAACAAAAAAAAAAAAAAAAATCTCCTCGGTCCAGAAACCATAAACCTGGCCCTGATTGGGAAAATAAGAATGGACCACATGCAACTAGGAAGATAGGGATCAATTATGATAAAACCCAATGGAAGATCAGTACACAAACCTGAATGGCAAATTACAAGCACATTAGCTCCACCTTTACACTGCAGCATCTCCATAATCTGAACAGCATGCTCCAGGCAGAAAATTCGTGGCCTCAAAAATTTACAAGAGGTGTTCCAACCCTCGTCACAGTTCAATGATAGTTTTGACAGTTCATTTGTTGAAGGTTGATCAGTAACAGTAAGAGCATTCCCTGCAGAACAAATGATACAGTTTTGCACTTCAGCATTTCTATAGGACCATCTGCTTGACAAGGTAAAAATAGCTTCAATCATATGAAGGCATGCTGATCAAAGGGAAATTCACATTTTATGTTGAGACCAAATCTCAACACAAACTGTAATCAAGTGTGTTTATTATTTCAGAAAATATTGGTCCCTTAATCATCTTCATTAAATTCTATGACAGGGAAAATGACTAAGAAGAATAATTAGCAGAGTGAACATCGTAGTTTTATAACCAAATAACAACATTCCGGTTAAAGTTATTCAGGTCGCTGAATATAGAAACCAAACTGTATATAAAAATCAAAATTATTATTAATAAAATGATATCCAAGGATTTGCTCAAGAAGAACAAAACAAGGCTTTTGGTCAGTTGAAAGAGCTCCAAGACCCTCTTAATTTCCTCAATTGATACAAATATCCTATTTGATGTTGCAAACTTGGACGAATCTGAACTTGATGAATTGAAAGTTATATCTCAATAAATTAAAATTTCTCCTATCCTTCTAGTCCATAATGACAGTCCTGCTCAATTTTCCATGTGACACCGAAAAAAACCAAAAACTCATACAAGGAACTACATATAAAAATGCGATAAAGAAAAAAGACCAAAAGACAGGAAAAGGACCATTACCTGAAACTGGCAGAAGTTCCATTGTTGATCTCTCTGATGGTTGTACCACAGCCATGAATGGAAAGCCAAGAATTCCACAACCCACACAAGCCAATGCTCCTGAATCAGTTTGGAAGTGACATGGAAGACTGTCGTCACCAATATAAAATTCAGTCAGATTCTCCATATACAAGCTCATTTCATCAAACAGAGAGCTGTGGTTGCTCTTATCAGCAGAACTCAAATTTGACATGTCTGCCATAGAGGTTCGAGTAGTAGAAGTTGGGTCAGGCAACAGAGGAGAATCCTTGCTCGAATCTGGGAGTAAATCAGCATTCCATAAAACAGCATGATAAGTTGATTGCTTTCTAAGAAGAATGGATAGCAGATTGTTTTCTTGCAGCATATCTTCTATAAAAGATCTTTTTACTGACAATTCTCTTTCTTCCTTTTGACGGTCTCTCAGACGTGAGCTCCGCACACCTGGTAATAATGCTCTAGGCACCCTACCAAAGGTATTGATGAGATTACCAACAGGAATGGAAAAAAAAAAAAAAAAAAATCAGTAGATGGACCGTTGATTTCTTCTTGACATCAGTTAAATCTATATTGCAAGGTAGTGTGAACGTAAGACAGAACAATGTTTGGGATATCAATCCAAGGAGTGTACACAGATCTATAGAAAGAGCAGCTATGAAAGGAATTGCACTTCAAGAACAAATCTACCTATTTATCACATTGTCCATCTAAAATATCTTCTTTTTTTAACTTTGGCCAACAATTTAAAACATCTCTCCAAAGTCTAAACCGTATCATATCAACTTTCAATTTCATTCAATAGTAATATCTATTTTGAATAAAAAATGCCTCTGGCATAATGGTCCAGAAAAGAACTTACATAATTAATTCATCTCAAAATGTTAGATTCACAGTTATAAGCAACACAATAACATTAAAATTTATCATCACCCATATAATTTACTGATAAGCAAGAAAAGAAATAAACAAGTTTCCGTACAAACAAATGGCTGGGAGATTTCAAATGAGGATGATTAGCCTCACCTTGAAACAAAAGACATAGTCAATAAGTAAAGCAGTTGCTGATGGGAAAGCATGGGAAGATAATTCATTGCAGCCCTTCGCACAGCAGCTTCTTTGGCTACTGTGAGCCATTGTGGAGTTCCAAAGTTAGCAGCCTCCCCACAGTTAAAACCTAAATAGCACCATAGGTTTATCTTAGCAGATGAAATTCTCTACGAAAATTTCAGATGGCATTCTCTGATAAAAAAAAAATCTTGAAACTGTTGTTAAAAAGAAAAAAGAAAAGAAAAAGTGTTTCCAACCGGTTTTAATTAATACATATGACCACCTGCCTGACAAAGGACATAACAGTGTTCATTCTTGAGAAACATACAGGCCAAAATATTTCAACATAAATCAAAAGAACAGAGAACTATCTTGATATTCCTTTTTTATATTCTAAAAAACAGATAGAGCGAAGTTCTAAAACATTACTGTCATTACACATTACTATGAAAATCAACATTTCAAACTATGGTCCTTAATAAGCAAATCATTTCTTCATGAACAATGTATTGAAAAGCACATTACAGAAGGATCATCTGACCAATCTTTCTTATAGACTCTGCATAAATGCAACATCCTTTGAATGTACAAAAGTTTCAAAGCAATTACCATGGCTGAATCCTACATGATAAGCCCTTGGAAAGGTCACAACAAATTCTCCAGGGTTCTGCGTCAACCTAATAGAACAATCAGGGCATATATGAGCAGAACTTCAACAAGGACACTAAGTGGAGAAAAAACCTGCCAAACAATCTTAGATCACAACCACTTACCCTGTTTAGATAAAAAGAAATAAACAAGTGCTTTCACATGAAGATCAAGATACACAAGCTCCTTCACCAAAAATAAGGTAAAACAAATATACGTGTTTAAATGTACGAAGGTAAGTGCTTATGTAGGTCATATAAGTATTTGGATGCAAAAACAGATTAACCCTCATATGCGGTTCCACCTAAGCTAGAAAGAGCTTTCTTCTCAAGCTTCAAGTGCAAGCTTATAGAACTTATCATAAGCTGACTCAAACACGTACAAAATTGTTTATGTTTATACGTACTTGTTGCAGTATATAAAATCTAAGAAAGTAAGCCTATCCAGGTCGAGTGAATAATAATTTCAATTTATCAGTAAAATAGTTCGAGTAAATACACATCAAGGATGTCAACCAACTCACCTGCAGCAAGGGATTCCAGACGCAACAACTACCTCTGGTGATAGAAGGATTGTCTTCTCCCCCAAGAGAGACAGAGCAGCTGGAAAGAAAGGAAATTGTATGAGCAGAAAACGAGACACCCTTGGTTATAATAGAGAAAAAAAAACAAAATCAGAATATATTGATTGGATTAAATAATTTATGAGTATATACAATATTTTTTTTTTCCACTCATTGAAAGTATAAAGCAAAATAATTTGTCAAATTTTTGTGATGTTTCCTAATTTTAAGTACTTGTAGTCCTGTCAAATGTATAATGAAATGAATCTCTTTTACGCATAACTCATCATATACCATTGCAAATATCTTCAAGTGTGATCAAATTATGTCCCTTAAAACACATTTATTTCATCCATTTCATGACCCACTCTGCGTTTGGCAATATCACATCAATGCTAGTGTCAGAAATTTTCCACAAAACGGATGTTTACTTTAGATGAAGAGTCAACTTTTGACAAACTAAATTTAGTTTTGATTGGATTTTCATCGAACCGTGAAGGCTACCCCATAAATACAGAATACATCAGTAATAATCTTACAAATAATAACTAATATAACAAATTGCAATTAAAATTCACTTTAACTACAATAATGACCCTCACTCAAAATTTTAATTATAGATTCAATATAACATAACATTGCTGTTAAGGATGGATATAAACACAAGGCAGCCCAAGATGCTCGCAAACATAGTGAAAATAATACTAAAAAAATATAATATAAAATCTGAAAATGACAAATATATAGATTATAATTAATTCTAAAAATTTCTTTCATGCACATGAAGCATTTTGCCATGAGATTAGACATTTGCAAACTTCATTGCTACCGAACAGAGCATAAGTGAAGCATTTTGCCAAGAGATTAGGCATTTTAAAACTTCATTGCTACCAAAGGGAGCATAACTGAAGCATTTTGCCAAGAGATTAGGCAAAGTCAGCAATGCTTCTTCAACCTTTGGAGCCAAAATTCCTTAAAAGTTTCATAATAAAATCATCCACATACCTAAGTGATCAATATTACCACCATACACCTCAGTGCGGATGAGTTCCTCAAAAGCAGATGCATAATCTCCAGGAACAGCATACCAAGTCTTTGATGAGCCGATGTGAAGAAAATTCATGCTATGAAGTTCATGATCCTCTACATGCCATGCAAACCAACTGAACAGCATACCAATGTATACCATGGGGGAAGTAACACCAGGAATATCATCTGGCATGAAACGGGTTAGCGAGCCCTGTGAACGTGCAATAACTTGTAGGTTCCATGGACTGTTTGAAAGCTTCCAACCAGCAGTACCTTCCATCTCGTTGCTGGAATCTGAACTCTTCTGCCTATTAGAATGTGGGGCTTCATTTGATGAAAATGTTGGTGGAATCGAAGTTGAATCTGATCTTTGTAAGCTTGTGTCAGCATGATTATGGGCGGAAGAGTCCTTACTTTCGCCAGTCTGGGTATCTCTTATTTTATCCATTTTGGATTCTTGACAATCTGTGGTATGAAGACTCCTTTGATAATAAGCTTTTTTCCTTCGCCTTCTATGAATATAATGAAATTGACCCTTGGATTCCCCAAAAGCAGACCCAGGCATATCATTGGCATACTCCACATATATAGGCTTCTCTGAAGCTGCCTTCCAAAACATAGCCTCTATAACCAGAGGAGAAACCTCCTTAACCATACCTAGTACATTTCTTGCAAAAGCCTTTGATTTAGACTCAAACTGTTCAAGCGTATAAACTTCCCCACTCTGCCATACTTGCTTATGAACACCTGAAGGTGGGCTTTGAATTGTTCCTTTGGTTCTTTTAATACCCTGCCCCAGTTCTTGATGCCTTGTGGTAAACACAGCCCGTGCCTCCCCATCACTGCCACTATCCCCAGAAATAATTTTCAAAGAATTACTAACTCCAACTGAATTACTATCTGAAGCCAATTCAGGGCTCTTCAAAAGAGACTTGTTTAAATTAGAGAAGACATATCTTTTAGAAGGCTTGGGTAATGGCGGAATAATCTTGCATATCCCAAAAGCGCTAGCTTCTTTCTCAATCTTTGAAATGTAAGCAATTGGGTCGGCGAATTCAGTATCAGTTGGGCGAAATTCCGGAGCCAATGGCAAGCCTTTTAGCCAATTGGGAATTTCAACATTACCCATTGCAAGTAAGAAAGAAAAAAGAATGTATATTCACAAAAACAATATAAACGGTAGACCAGTAAGCTATTCTACACTTTCAATAAGCATTGTCCAATACAGAAAGAAGAAAGCATGAGGTTAAGAGGAAGGCTTGAAAACCCTAGATTAGAAAGTGTGTGTGATGATTTGAAAGGTTTTAGCAATAATTGGGACCCCATGAAGCTGAAGAATAGAGTAAAGAGGGGAATGCAAGGGCGAATTGAGGAAGGAAAAGAGATAAAGAACCTGCAATAGAAAGGCACTGTGTATGATTGGCCTTCAAAAGCACCGTGGAATGTTGGGCGCAGGAAGAGAGAGAGGCGGGTGCCGGGTGGTTTGTCTAGGTTTCGAGCGATATTGTTCACCTGCGCAAATTAGTGTTTCCTATGCTGATTGAACTAACATACGCATAATTCGCGCCATGCGTTAGCATATTTTAAAAAAAAAAAATTGCAGATTAATAATAAGGATTCATAAGATTTTTCTTTACCAAATGCTAAAGACGAAAGGATAAACTAATGAATCAATGTGTTTATAAAATGGGTAGAGAGTAGTATTGCTTATAAGAGTTACATTATTGAGATATTGTAAGCTGTACAAAAACTTCATATAACTAGACAAGAAGCATATGATTGAGACATTATGAGCTGTGGAACTCTTTTCCAATTTTTTTTTTAAATTAGAGTCGTGTATAATTAGATTAATTTTTTAATTGAAATAATAAAAATATGATTTTTTTAAAAAAATAAAAATATAATTGACTTGTAATTTAGTAAAAATTATGTAGGCTAAAGAATAGATATATCCTATTATTATTATTATTAAAAAATTAGCCCATCAATCTTTATAATTTATATTTATAAACTGTTTTGGTATAAATAACTGTCATGTATATAAAAGTTAGTTGGTTTTACAATTGACAATACCATTACCATAATAATACTTGCTCTTGTTGATTTATAACATGGCATGTAAGGACATTTCGAACGAAAATACTAATCTTACAATATGTACATTAATAGTGGGATGCATTAGTTTAATTACATTTTAATTGAATTAATTCTTGTAGGCCCAATAATTATTATAGTTTTTTTAAAAAAATGTCAAGCTTGAGGTTATGGGTTGAACTCTATATAAGCACACATATTTCATTAATCTTATTAACTAACTAACATATATATAAGGTAATCATATTTGAGATATTGTCGAATAATGAATGTGGACATCATCCCCTGAAAGAGGTATTTGACATTGCTTCGAACATAATTTATATTTGATAGAAGAATACATTTGTTTGGCAAAAGAAACTAATATATATGTATAGTGGACCTCTCTCTTCTAAAGTAAGCCAACAAAGCACCCCTTTTTTATGATCTTGATTACCCTTGATTAATAGAGAACAAGATTTTTGTCTAATGCATGTATATAACTCGATATGTTTCTTTGCAGGCGTGACTTGTTCCCTTTGCAATTCAAATTGTCAAGAAGTCTTCTAATGTTGGCTTGCTTCATAGCAAGTGACTATTGGAGACTATATAACATTAAGACAAATTAGAGTTCATTAGTGTTTAACTTAATGTCTGGTCCAGTTTTACTTTAAGCAGATATTGGAGCACAAACCCATTTTGATGTTTTCAGACAAAAAGAATTAATTTACGATCCATTTGAAGTCATTGTAAATACGCGAATAAGTTAGATATAAGAGCCCACGGTGTAGTCTATTTTAACAATAAAAACACTTATGCTTTTATGGCTCTCAAAACAACTTGTAAGGTCAAGAGGCAAGCTCAAAAAAGAATTGAACTCTACAAAGGTTAAGTTTCAAAATTCAAAATAATGTATCGATGAAGATGTTTACAAATTATCTATTAACAAAATTTTCATTTCCTAATATGATTTGAACTCATAGTTTTATGACAAATGAATCGCATCTCTTATCAAAATCAATCAATCTTTAAGATTTTCAGATAAAAAATTATCAGTGTGTGTAATTTAATGGAGATGAAGTGGAGAGAAAGGGTAAATTCAACATAAAAAAAAAAATCCATTTATTTCATTTGAGGGAGGTGAATTGGATAATGAATAATGATATATAGTTTTTGATTTATTTCAATGAGACTTTAGGAGCTCATTATTATGTTATTCCTTTTTGTCCTTAGTTTAAAATATCCAATTGCACATGCCGGTCAAAAAGAAACAAAGAAATATCCAAAAGCATGCATCAATACATGCCACTATAAAAAATATTTCAATTGCCTAGGAATTCGTTACCCCATAGTACATGCCTATTGTTCTTTTTTAAAAAAAAAAAAAA
>QFDD01000788.1:0-24978 GCA_006871305.1 Vachellia collinsii
AAAGAACCTATAAATAGTTTTATGACTTTTTAACAGCTTAAAATACGAAATTCGTACCCTATTTTTTTGTTAAATCATTATTTTAATGTAAATTTAATGTCAACTTAAAATACAAAACGTAGTCTATACCAAGCAATTTATTGTGTTTAAAAGAGTTGATTAATTAAAGTTATTTTTTGGTTTAAACGATTCAAAATGTATGTACCAAGTATTCTTTTGTATAATAGTTATGAAAATATAATACACGACAATGCAACTCATGAAAATAAAGAACCTATAAATAGTTTTATGACTTTTTAATAAATTAAAATACGAAATTAGTACCCTATTTTTTTTTTAAATCATTATTTTATTTTAAATTTAGTGTCAATTTAAAATACAAAACGTAGACTATAGCAAGCAATTTATAGTGCTTAAAAAATTGATTAATTCAAGTTATTTTATTCGTTAAAATGATTCAAAATGTATGTACCAAGTATTCTATTGTATAAAAGTTGCGAAAATAAACTATACGACAATGCAACTCATGAAAATAAAGAACCTATAAATAGTTTTATGACTTTTTAATAGCTCCAAAAAAGAAATAAGTACCCTTTTTTATTGTTAAATCATTATTTTATTGTTAATTTAATGTCAATTTAAAATACAAAACGTAGACTGTAGCAAGCACTTTATTGTGCTTAAAAAAGTTGATTAATTGAAGTAATTTTGTTGGTTAAAATGATTCAAAATTTATGTACCAAGTATTTTATTGTATAAAAGTTGTGAAAATAAACTATACGACAATGCCACTCATGAAAATAAAGAACCTATAAATAGTTTTATGACTTTTTAATAGCTTCAAATACGAAATTAGTAACCTATTTTTTTGTTACATAATTATTTTATTGTAAATTTAATGTCAATTTAAAATACAGAACGTCGACTATACCAAGCAATTTATTGTGCTTAAAAAAGTTGATTAATTAAATTTATTTTATTGGATAAAATGATTCAAAATTTATGTACCAAGTATTTTATTGTATAAAAGTTGTGAAAATAAACTATACGACAATTCAAATCATGAAAATAAAGAACCAATAAATAGTTTTATGACTTTTTAATAGCTCCAAAGAGAAAATAAGTACCCTATTTTCTTTGTTCAATCATTATTTTATTGTAAATTTAATGTCAATATAAAATACAAAACGTAGACTTTAGCAAGCAGTTTATTGTGCTTAAAAAATTTGATTAATTAAAGTTATTTTATTGCTTAAAATCATTCAAAATGTATGTACATAGTATTTTATTGTATAAAAGTTGTGAAAATAAATTATACGACAAGTCAACTCATGAAAATAAAGAACCTATAAATAGTATTATGACTTTTTAATGTTTTAAAATACGAAATAATTACCCTTTTTTTTGTTAAATCCTTATTTTATTGTAAATTTAATGTCAATTTAAAATACAAAACGTAGACTATACCAAGCAATTTATTGTGCTTAAAAAAGTTGATTAATTAAAGTTATTTTATTGGTTAAAATGATACAAAATGTATGTACCAATTATTTTATTGTATAAAAGTTGTGAAAATTAACTATACGACAATGCAACTCAAGAAAATAAAGAACCTATAAATAGTTTTATGACTTTTTAATGTCTTAAAATATGAAATTAGTATCCTATTTTATTGTTAAATCATTATTTCATTGTAAATTTAAAGTCATTTTAAAATAGAAAACGTAGACTATAGGTAGCAGTTTATTCTGCTTAAAAAATTTGATTAATTAAAGCTATTTTATTGGTTAAAATGATTCAAAATGTATGTACCACGTATTTTATTGCATAAAAGCTGTGAAAATATACTATACGACAATGCAACCCATGAAAATAAAGAACCTATAAATAGTTTTATGACTTTTTAATAGATTAAAATACGAAATTAGTATCCTATTTTTTTGTTAAATCATTATTTTATTGTAAATTTAATGTCAATTTAAAATACAAAACGTAGACTATAACAAGCAATTTATTGCGCTTAAAAAAGTTGAATAATTGAAGTTATTTTATTGGTTAAAATGATTCAAAATTTATGTACCAAGTATTTTATTGTATAATTGTTGTGAAAATAAACTATACGACATTGCAACTCATGAAAATAAAGAACCTTTAAATAGTTTTATGATTTTTTAAAAGCTCCAAAAATGAAATCAGTACCCTATTTTTTTGTTAAATCATTATTTTATTGTAAATTTAAGGTCAACTTAAAATACAAAACGTAGACTATACCAAGCATTTTGTTGGGTTTAAAAAAGTTGATTCATTAAAGTTATTTTGTTGGTTAAAATGATTCAAAATGTATGTACCAATTATTTTATTGTATAAAAGTTGTGAAAATAAACTATACGAAAATGCAACTCATGAAAATAATGAACCTATAAATAGTTTTCTGACTTTTTAATGTCTTAAAATACGAAATTAGTACCCTATTTTTTTGTTAAATCATTATTTTATTGTAAATTTAATGTCAATTTAAAGAAGAAAACGTAGACTATAGCAAGCAGTTTGTTGTGCTTAAAAAAGTTGATAAATTAAACTTATTTTATTGGTTAAAATGATTCAAAATTTATGTACCAAGTATTTTATTGTATAAATGTTGTGAAAATAAACTATACGACAATGCAACTCATCAAAATAAAGAACCTATAAATAGTTTTATGACTTTTTAATTGCTTCAAAAAAGAAATAAGTACCCTATTTTTTCGTTAAACCATTATTTTATTGTAAATTTAATGTCAATTTGAAATACAAAACGTAGACTATAGCGAGCAGTTTATTGTGCTTAAAAACTTTGATTAATTAAAGTTATTTTATTGGTTAAAATGCTTCAAAATGTATGTACCAAGTATTTTATTGTATAAAAGTTGTGAAAATATACTATACGACAATGCAACACATCAAAATAAAGAACCTATAAATAGTTTTAAGACTTTTTAATATCTTAAAATACGAAATTAGTACCCTTTTTTTTGTTAAATCATTATTTTATTGTAAATTTAATGTCAATTTAAAATACAAAACGTAGACTATAACAAGCAATTTATTGCTCTTAAAAAAGTTGATTAATTAAAGTAATTTTATTGGTTAAAATTATTCAAAATGTATGTACCAGGTATTTTATTGTATAAAAGCTGTGAAAATATACTATATAACAATGCAACTCATGAAAATAAAGAACCTATAAATAGTTTTATGACTTTTTAATAGCATAAATACGAAATTAGTGCCCTATTTTTTTGTTAAATCATTATTTTATTGTAAATTTAATGTCAATTTAAAATACAAAACGTAGACTATAGCAAGCAGTTTATTGTGCTTAAAAAATTTGATTAATTATAGTTATTTTATTGGTTAAAATGATTCAAAATGTATGTACCAAGTATTTTATTGTATAAAAGTTGTGAAAATATATTAGACGACAATGCAACTCATCAAAATAAAGAACCTCTAAATTGTTTTATGACTTTTTAATATCTTAAAATACGAAATAAGTACCCTATTTTTTTGTTAAATCATTATTTTTTTGTAAATTTGATGTCAATTTAAAATACAAAACGTAGACTATAGCAAGCAATTTATTGAGCTTAAAAATGTTGATTAATTAAAGTAATTTTATTGGTTAAAATGATTCAAAATGTATGTACCAAGTATTTTGTTGTATAAAAGTTGTGAAAATAAACTATACGACAACTCAACTCATGAAAATAAAGAACCTATAAATAGTTTTATGACTTTTTAATAGCTTACAATACCAAGTTAGTACCCTATGTTGAGATAATGTTTTGATGATGACAAATATATTTTTGAAATTAAGCTTTAATTGTTGGTTTTTAGAAAGTTTTTAGAAAACTTCAAGTTTTTAATGAAATGTTTGAAAGAACTCGAGTTACAGTGTTTAAAAGTATGTTCGAAATCTCAAACTTTCAAGAGAACTCACGTTTTGATTCGAGTTATATCAAAACTCGAGTTCTGGAAGTCAAAACTCGAGTTTCAAGTGTTGAAAAAGGTTTTAGAAATGTAAAACTTTTGAAGGAACTCGAGTCTGAATGAAAGTTATCTCAAAACTCGAGTTCCATGTTTTAAAACTCGAGTTTCGTTCATCGGAAGTCTTTTGGAAAATCACAACTCGCAGTGGAAACTCAAGTTATGTTGGAAGTTTTGGCAGAACTCGAGTTTCGGGCTTTCTAATGGTTTTTGAAAAATGAAACTTCCTTCCAGAACTCGAGGTTTCAGTGGAAGTTTTGCTAGAACTCGAGTTATGTGTCTCAGAACTCGAGTTTCGAAGAGAGAGAAACGAAACTCCCTTCTCAACTTGAAGTTTAAGTAAAAAGTTTTGACAGAACTCGAGTTGTGAGTTTACAGAACTCGAGTTTCGAGCAGAGACAAATTTCTAAACGTCAAAACTTCATTCCAAACTTGAAGTTTTTCTTAGAGTTTTCATAGAACTCGAGTTTCGTGATACTAAACTCGAGTTTCGAGAGGCAAACTTCTTTTAAACTCAAAACTTCCAGTGCAACTCGAGGTTCATATAAAAGTTATGTTTTGAAACTCTTATAACTTGAAGTTTTATGAAGGAAAACTCAAGTTTCGAAGGACAAAAATGCTGAAATACAAAACTCTCAAGAAAACTTGAGTTACAATGAAAGTTATGACTTGAAAACCTTCAAAACTTGAAGTTTTGCCAAATGAAACTCGAGTGTCGAAGAGCGCAAAACATTTTGGCCTACTGGAACTCCTGGAAACCCGAGTTATAAGTTGTACAACTCAAGTTTTATCAAAACTCTTATTCAAACTCGAGTTTCAACAAAAGTTATGAGATTTCCTCTTTGAAAATTCTTCAATAACTCGAGTTTTGAAGAGACAAAACTCGAGTTCCACCTTCTGACAATTGCGCAGCGTGTCAGCGACTTTAAACTGATTCCAAAATCTTTCCTTTTTCATGCAATGATTATTTGAATCACACCAACCATCATAAATGCTTATCTGACTTATTTATTAACAGGGAATGAAGTTCATATTGCCTAAACAAAAAGAGATTCAACGGACAAAATCTCAGATCTTCATTCTACCTACTGTCAGAAAGTTGCAGACGCATTCAATGTGGGAAGGTGAACGAAGACAAAGGGTCTAACGGAAATATTAATGTCTCTAACGGACATTTAATCTTCTCACCTATAAAAGGCGAAGCATTCAAGTCTCGGCAAGACAGAGAACATACATACGAGAAATAGAATTCACTACGCTTCACTTTCATACTCTGTTTTCATACTCTCATTAAAAGAGCTTCAGTGCTTATCATTAAATTCTCATAAAGGAGAATATTCTTGTTCATTTATTGTTATTGAGAGAGTTGCTCAAGGTTGGAGAACCTTGGTTTGGTTTAGACACAAGGTTAAGTGTCTGTGGGTTAGTTTGAGTTAGGAAGGGGGAGAGATCCTCTTCTGGTTGATTGTAATCCTTGGTGATTAGTGGATTTGAAAAGCTCAGAGGACTCTGAGGACTGGACGTAGGTCAAGAGGACCAAACCAGGATAAATATCTGTGTCATTTTCTTTCATACTTTGTTTTAGCTTTCAACGTTTGCGAAAATTTTTACTAAACAAATTCACCCCCCCTCTTGGTCAAATCCGATCCTAACACCCTATTTGTTTGTTAAATCATTATTTTATTGTAAATGTAATGTCAATTTAAAATACAAAATGTAGACTATAGAAAGCAATTTATTAAGCTTAAAAAATTGAAGATTTAAAGTTATTTTATTGTTTAAAATGATTGAAAATGTATGTACCAAGTATTTTCTTGTACAAAAGTTATGAAAATATACTATAGGACAATGCAACTCATGAAAATAAACAATCTATAAATAGTTTTATGACTTTTTAATAGCTTAAAATACGAAATTAGTACCCTATTTGTTTGTTAAATCATTATTTTATTGTAAATGTAATGTCAATTTAAAATCCAAAATGTAGACTATAGCAAGCAATTTATTGTGCTTAAAAAATTGATTATTTAAAGTTATTTTATTGGTTAAAATGATTCAAAATGTATGTACCAAGTATTTTATTGTATAAAAGTTGTGAAAATATACTATACGACAATGCAACCCAAGAAAGCAAAGAACCTATAAATAGTTTTATGACTTTTGAATAGCTTCAAAAAAGAAATAAGTACCATATTTTTTTGTTAAATCATTATTTTATTCTAAATTTAATGGCAATTTTAAAAACAAAACGTAGACCAAAGCAAGCAATTTATTGTGCTTAAAAAGTTGATTAATTGAAGTTATTTTTTTGTTTAAAATGATTCAAAACGTATGTATCAAGTTTTTTATTGTGTAAAAGTTATGAAATTATACCACACGACAATGCAACTCATGAAAATAAAGAACCTATAAATAGTGTTATGTCTTTTTAATAGCTTCAAAAAAGAAATTAGTACCCTATTTTTTTGTTAAATCATTATTTTTTTGTAAATTTAATGTTAATTTAAAATACAAAACGTAGACTATAGCAAGCAATTTATTGTGCTTAAAAATTGGATTAATTAAAGTTATTTTATTGGTTAAAATGATTCAAGATGTATGTACCAAGTATTTTATTTTATAAAAGTTCTGAAAATATACTATAAAACAATGGAACTCATGAAAATAAAGAACCTATAAATAGTTTTATGTCTTTTTAATAGCTTCAAAAAAGAAATTTTTACCCTATTTTTTTGTTAAATCATTATTTCATTGTAAATTTAATGTCAATTTAAAATACAAAACGTAGACTATAGCAAGTAATTTATTGTGCTTAAAAAATGGATTAATTAAAGTTATTTTATTGGTTAAAATGATTCAAAATGTATGTACCAAGTATTTTATTGTATAAAAGTTGTGAAAATATACTATAGGACAATGCAACTCATGAAAATAAAGAATCTATAAATAATTTTATGACTTTTTAATAGCTTAAAATACGAAATTAGTACCCTATTTGTTTGTTAAATCATTATTTTATTGTAAATGTAATGTCAATTTAAAATACAAAACGTAGACTATAGCAAGCAATTTATTGTGCTTAAAAAATTGATTATTTAAAGTTATTTTATTGGTTAAAATGATTCAAAATGTATGTACCAAGTATTTTATTGCATAAAAGTTGTGAAAATATACTATACGACAATGCAACTCAAGAAAGCAAAGAACCTATAAATAGTTTTATGACTTTTTAATAGGTTCAAAAAAGAAATTAGTACCCTATTTTTTTGTAAATTTAATGTTAATTTAAAATACAAAGCGTAGACTATAGCAAGCAATTTATTGTGCTTAAAAAATGGATTAATTAAAGTTATTTTATTGGTTAAAATGATGCAAGATGTATGTACCAAGTATTTTATTTTATAAAAGTTATGAAAATATACTATAAAACAATGCAACTCATGAAAATAAAGAACCTATAAATAGTTTTATGTCTTTTTAATAGCTTCAAAAAAGAAATTTTTACCCTATTTTTTTGTTAAATCATTATTTCATTGTAAATTTAATGTCAACTTAAAATCAAAACGTAGACTATAGCAAGCAATTTATTGTGCTTAAAAAATGGATTAATTAAAGTTATTTTATTGGTTAAAATGATTCAAAATGTATGTACCAAGTATTTTATTGTATAAAAGTTGTGAAAATATACTATACGACAATGCAACTCAAGAAAGCAAAGAACCTATAAATAGTTTTATGACTTTTAAATAGCTTCAAAAAAGAAATAAGTACCATAATTTTTTGTTAAATCATTATTTTATTCTAAATTTAAAGGCAATTTTAAAAACAAAACGTAGACTATAGCAAGCAATTTATTGTGCTTAAAAAGTTGATTAATTGAAGTTATTTGTTTGTTTAAAATGATTCAAAATGTAAGTACCACGTTTTTTATTGTGTAAAAGTTATGAAATTATACCACACGACAATGCAACTCATGAAAATAAAGAACCTATAAATAGTGTTATGTCTTTTTAATAGCTTCAAAAAAGAAATTAGTACCCTATTTTTTTGTAAATTTAATGTTAATTTAAAATACAAAACGTAGACTATAGCAAGCAATTTATTGTGCTTAAAAAATGAATTAATTAAAGTTATTTTATTGGTTAAAATGATTCAAGATGTATGTACCAAGTATTTTATTTTATAAAAGTTATGAAAATATACTATAAAACAATGCAACGCATGAAAATAAAGAACCTATAAATAGTTTTATGTCTTTTTAATAGCTTCAAAAAAGAAATTTTTACCCTATTTTTTTGTTAAATCATTATTTCATTGTAAATTTAATGTCAATTTAAAATACAAAACGTAGACTATAGCAAGCAATTTATTGTGCTTAAAAAAGTTGACTAATTTAAGTTATTTTTTTGGTTAAAATGATTCAAAATGTATGTACCAAGTATTTTATTATATAAAAGTTGTGAAAATATACTATATGACAATGCAACTCAAGAAAGCAAAGAACCTATAAATAATTTTATGACTT
Organism: Vachellia collinsii; assembly: GCA_006871305.1. Lineage (NCBI taxonomy): Eukaryota > Viridiplantae > Streptophyta > Magnoliopsida > Fabales > Fabaceae > Vachellia > Vachellia collinsii. The sequence continues at coordinate 8,552 of QFDD01000788.1, forward strand.
TTGAATAGCTTCAAAAAAGAAATAAGTACCCTATTTTTTTGTTAAATCATTATTTTTTTGTAAATTTAATGTGAATTTAAAATACAAAACGTAGACTATTGCAAGCAATTTATTGAGCTTAAAAAAGTTGATTAATTAAAGTTATTTTATTCGTTAAAATGATTCAAAATGTATGTACCAAGTATTCTCTTGTATAAAAGTTATGAAAATATACTATACGACAAAGCAACTCATGAAAATAAAGAACCTATACATAGTTTTATGACTTTTTAATAGCTTAAAAATAGAAATTAATGCCCTATTTTTTTTGTTAAGTCATTATTTTACTTTTAATTTAATGTAAACTTAAAATACAAAACGTAGACTATAACAAGCAATTTATTGTGCTTAAAAAAGTTAATTATTTGGAGTTATTTTATTCGTTAAAATGATTCAAAATGTATGTATCAAGTATTCTATTGTATAAAAGTTATGAAAATATACTACCCGACAATGCAACTCATGAAAATAAAGAACCCATAAATAGTTTTATGACTTTTTAATAGCTTAAAATACGAAATTAGTACTCTATTTTTTTGTTAAATCATTATTTTATTGTATATTTAATGTCAATTTAAAATACAAAATGTAGACTATAGCAAGCAATTTATTGTGCTTAAAAAGTTGATTAATTAAAGTTATTTTTTTGTTTAAAATGGTTCAGAATGTATTTACCAAGTTTTCTATGTGTAAAAGTTATGAAATTATACTACACGACAATGCAACTCATGAAAATAAAGAACATATAAATAGTGTTGTCTTTTTAATAACTTCAAAAAAGAAATTAGTACCCTATTTTTTTGTTAAATCTATTTTATTGTAAATTTAATTTTAATTTTAAATACAAAACTAAAACTATAGCAAGCAATTTATTGTGCTTAAAAAAGTTGATTAATTAAATTTATTTTATTGGTTAAAATGATTCAAAATGTATGTACCAAGTATTTTATTGTATAAAAGATGTGACAAAATATACTATAAAAAAATGCAACTCATGAAAATAAAGAACCTATAAAAAGTTTTATGACTTTTTAAGAGCTTCAAAAAAGAAATAAGTACACTATTTTTTTGTTAAATCATTATTTTATTGTAAATTTAATGTCAATTTTAAATACAAAACCTAGACTATAGCAAGCAATTTATTGTGCTTTAAAAATTGATTAATTAAGGTTATTTTTTTTGTTAAAATGATTCAAAATGTTTGTACCAAGTTTTTAATTGTCTAAAAGTTATGAAATTATACTATACGACAATGCAACTAATGAAAATAAAGAACCTATAAATAGTTTTATGTCTTTTTAATAGCTTCAAAAAAGAAATTAGTACCCTATTTTTTTGTTAAATCAATATTTTACTGTAAATTTAATGCCAATTTAAAATACAAAACGTAGACTATAGCAAGCAATTTATTGTGCTTAAAAAAATTGATTAATTAAAGTTATTTTATTGGTTAAAAGGATTCAAAATGTATGTACCAAGTATTTTATTGTATAAAAGTTATGAAAATATACTATACGACAAAGCAACTCATGAAAATAAAGAACCTATACATAGTTTTATGACTTTTTAATAGCTTAAAAATAGAAATTAATGCCCTATTTTTTTTGTTAAGTCATTATTTTATTTTTCATTTAATGTAAACTTAAAATACAAAACGTAGACTATAACAAGCAATTTATTGTGCTTAAAAAAGTTCATTATTTGGAGTTATTTTATTCGTTAAAATGATTCAAAATGTATGTATCAAGTATTCTATTGTATAAAAGTTATGAAAATATACTACCCGACAATGCAACTCATAAAAATAAAGAACCCATAAATAGTTTTATGACTTTTTAATAGCTTAAAATGCGAAATTAGTACCCTATTTTTTTCTTAAATCATTATTTTATTGTATATTTAATCTCAATTTAAAATACAAAATGTAGACTATAGGAAGCAATTTATTGTGCTTAGAAAATTGATTAATTAAAGTTATTTTATTGGTTAAAATGATTTAAAATGTATGTACCAAGTATTTTATTGTATAAAACTTGTGAAAATATACAATACGACAATGAAACTCATGAAAATAAAGAACCTATAAATAGCTTTATGGGTTTTTAACAGCTTCAAAAGAGAAATAAGTACCCTATTTTTTAGTTAAATCATTATTTTATTGTAAATTTAATGTCAATTTTAAATACAAAAAGTAGACTAAAGCAAGCAATTTATTGAGATTAAAAAACTGATTAATTAAAGTTATTTTATTTGTTAAAATGATTCAAAATGTATGTACCAGGTATTTTATTGTATAAAAGTTATGAAATTATACTATACGACAATGCAACTCATGAAAATAAAGAACAAATAAATAGTTTTATGCCTTTTTAATAGCTTCAAAAAAGAAATTAGTGCCCTATTTTTTTGTTTAATCATTATTTTATTGTAAATTTAATGACAATTTAAAATACAAAACGTAGACTAGAGCAAGCAATTTATTGGGCTTAAAAAATTTGATTAATTAAAGTTATTTTAATGGTTAAAATGATTCAAAATGTATGTACCAAGTATTTTATTGTATAATAGTTATGAAAATATACTACACGACAAAGCAACTCACGAAAATAAAGAACCTATACATAGTTTTATGACTTTTTAATAGCTTCAAAAAAGAAATTAGTGCCCTATTTTTTGGTTAAATCTTTATTTTAATTTTAATTTAATGTAAAGTTAAAATACAAAACGTAGACTATACCAAGCACTTTATTGTGCTTAAAAAAGTTGATTATTTAAAGTTATTTTATTCGTTAAAATGATTCAAAATGTATGTACCAAGTATTCTATTGTATAAAAGTTATGAAAATATACTACCTGACAATGAAACTCATGAAAATAAAGAACCGATAAATAGTTTTATGACTTTTTAATAGCTTAAAATAGGAAATTAGTACCCTATTTTTTTGTTAAATAATTATTTTATTGTATATTTAATGTCAATTTAAAACACAAAATGTAGACCATAGCAAGGACTTTATTGTGCTTAAAAAATTGATTAATTAAGGTTATTTTATTGGTTAAAATGATTCAAAATGTATGTACCAAGTATTTTATTGTATAAAAGTTATGAAAATATAATATACGACAGAGCAACTCATGAAAATAAAGAACCTATAAATAGTTTTTTGTCGTTTTAATAGCATCAAAAAAGAAATTAGTGCCCTATTTTTTTGTTAAATCATTATTTTATTTTTAATTTAATTTAAACTTAAAATACAGAACGTAGACTATAACAAGCACTTTATTGTGCTTAAAAAAGTTGATTATTTAAAGTTATTTTATTCGTTAAAATGATTCAAAATGTATGTACCAATTATTTTATTGTACAAAAGTTGTGACAAAATATACTATATGACAATTCAACTCATGAAATAAAAGATCCTATAAATAGTTTTATGACTTTTAAATAGCTTCAAAAAAGAAATTAGTACCATATTTTTTTGTTAAATCATTATTTTATTGTAAATTTAATGGCAATTTAAAATACAAAACGTAGAATATTGCAAGCACTTTATTGTGCTTAGAAAATTGATTATTTAAAGTTATCTTATTGGTTAAAATTATTCAAAATGTATGTACCAAGTATTTTATTGTATAAAAGTTGTGAAAATAAACTATACGACAATGCAACTCATGAAAATAAAAAACCTATAAATAGTTTCATGGCTTTTTAAGAGCTTCAAAAAAGAAATAAGTACCCAATTTTTTTGTTAAATCATTATTTTATTGTAAATTTATTGTCAATTTTAAATACAAAACGTAGACTAAAGCAAGCAATTTATTGTGCTTAAAAAACTGATTAGTTAAAGTTATTTTTTTGGTTAAAATGATTCAAAATGTATGTACCAGGTATTTTATTGTGTAAAAGTTATGAAATTATACTATACGACAATGTAACTCATGAAAATAAAGAACCTATAAATAGTTTTATGTCTTTTTAATAGCTTCAAAAAAGAAATTAGTGCCCTATTTTTTTGTTTAATCATTATTTTATTTTTAATTTAATGTAAACTTAAAATACAAAACGTAGATTATAACAAGCACTTTATTGTGCTTAAAAAATTTGATTATTTAAAGTTATTTTATTCGTTAAAATGATTCAAAATGTAAGTACCAAGTATTTTATTGTAAAACGTTGAGACAAAATATACTATACGACAATGCAACTCATGAAAAAAACAACCTATAAATAGTTTTATGACTTTTTAATAGCTTCAAAAAACAAATTAGTACCCTATTTTTTGTTAAATCAATATTTTGTAGTAAATTTAATGTCAATTCAAAATACAAAACGTAGACTATACCAAGCAATTTATTGTGCTTAAAAAAATTGATTAATTAAAGTTATTTTATTCGTTAAAATAATTCAAAATGTATGTACCAAGTATTTTATTGTATAAAAGTTATGAAAATATACTATACGAAAGCAAGTCATGGAAATAAAGAACCTATAAATAGTTTTATGACTTTTTAATAACTTCAAAAAAGAAATTAGTGCCCTATTTTTTGGTTAAATCATTATTTTAATTTTAATTTAATGTAAAGTTAAAATACAAAACGTAGACTATAACAAGCACTTTATTGTGCTTCAAAAAGTTGATTATTTAAAGTTATTTTATTCGTTAAAATGATTCAAAATGTATGTACCAATTATTTTTTTGTATCAAAGTTGTGACAAAATATACTATAGGACAATGCAACTCATGAAAATAAAGAACCTATAAATAGTTTTATGACTTTTTAATAGCTTAAAATACAAAATTAGTACCCTATTTTTTTATTAAATCATTATTTTATTGTATATTTAATGTCAATTTAAAATACAAAATGTAGACTATAGCAAGCAATTTATTGTGCTTAAAAAATTGATTAATTAAAGTAATTTTATTGGTTAAAATGATTCAAAATGTATGTACCAAGTATTTTATTGTATAAAAGTTGTAAAAATATACTATACGACAATGCAACTCATGAAAATAAAGAACCTATAAATAGTTTTATGGCTTTTTAACAGCTTCAAAAAAGAAATAAGTACCCTATTTTTAAGTTAAATCATTATTTTATTGTAAATTTAATGTCAATTTTAAATACAAAACATAGACTAAAGCAAGCAATTTATTGTGCTTAAAAAACTAATTAATTAAAGTTATTTTTTTGGTTAAAATGATTCAAAATGTATGTACCAGGTATTTTATTGTATAAAAGTTATGAAATTATACTATACGACAATGCAACTCATGAAAATAAAGAACCTATAAATAGTTTTATGTTTTTTTAATAGCTTCAAAAAAGAAATTAGTTCACTATTTTTTTGTTTAATCATTATTTTATTGTAAATTTAATGCCAATTTAAAATACAAAACGTAGACTATAGCAAGCAATTTATTGTGCTTAAAAAGATTGATTAATTAAAGTTATTTTATTGGTTAAAATGATTCAAAATGTTTGTACCAAGTATTTTATTATATAAAAGTTGTGAAAATATACTATACGACAAAGCAATTCATGAAAATAAAGAACCTATACATAGTTTTATGACTTTTTAATAGCTTAAAAATAGAAATTAATGCCATATTTTTTTGGTTAAGTCATTATTTTTTTTTAATTTAATGTAAACTTAATATACAAAACGTAGACTAGAACAAGCAATTTATTGTGCTTAAAAAAATTGATTATTTGGAGTTATTTTATTTGTTAAAATGATTCAAAATGTATGTACCAAGTATTCTATTTTATAAAAGTTATGAAAATATACTACCCGACAATGCAACTCATGAAAATAAAGAACCTATAAATAGTTTTATGACTTTTTAATAGCTTAAAATAGGAAATTAGTACCCTATTTTTTTGTTAAATAATTATTTTATTGTATATTTAATGTCAATTTAAAACACAAAATGTAGACTATAGCAAGCAATTTATTGTGCTTCAAAAAATTGATTAATTAAAGTTACTTTATTAGTTAAAATGATTGAAAATGTATGTACCAATTATTTTATTGTATAAAACTTATGAAAATATACTATACGACAATGCAACTCATGAAAATAAAGGATGTATAAAAAGTTTTATGACTTTTTAATAGCTTAAAATACGAAATTAGCACCCTATTTTTTTGTTAAATCATAATTTTATTGTAAATTTAATGTCCATTTAAAATACAAAATGTAGACTATAGCAAGCAATTTGTTGTGCTTAAAAAAATTGATTAATTAAATTTATTTTATTTGTTAAAATGATTCGAAATGTATTTATCAAGTATTTCATTGTATAAAATGTTAGGATCGGATTTGACCAAGAGGGGGGGTGAATTGGTCTAATAAAATTTTTCTCAAATGTTGAAAGCTATAATAGAGTATGGAAGAAGAAGACACAGATATTTATCCTGGTTTGATCCTCTTGACTGATGTCTAGTCCTCAGAGACCTCTGAGCTTATCTCAATCCACTAATCTCAAATAGATTACAATCAGATAGAAGAAGGACTCTCCCCCTTCCTAACTCAAACTACCCACAAACACTTTTGCTCGTGTCTAAACCAAACCAAGGTTCTCCAACCTTGAGCAACTCTCTCAAATTCAATAAATGAACTAGAATATTCTCCTTTATGAGAATTTAATGATAAACACTGAAGCTCTTTAATGAGAGTATAAAAAAAATAGAGTATGTAGCTGAAGCGTAATAAATTCTATTTCTCGTATATACGTTTTCTTATCTTGCCGAGACTTGAATGCTTCGCCTTTTGTAGGTGAGAAGATTAAATGTCCGTTAGAGACATTAATGTTTCCGTTAGACTCATCGTCATCATTCACCTTCCCGCATTGAATGCGTTTGCAACTTTCTGACAGTAGGTAGAATGAAGATCTGAGATTTTGTCCGTTGAATCTCATTTTGTTTAGGCAATCTGAACTTCATTCCCTGTAAATAAATAGGTCAGATATGCATTTATGATGGTAGGTGTGTTTCAAATAATCGTTGCATGAAAAAGGAAAGATTTTGGAATCAGTTTAAAGTCGTTGACACGCTGCGTAATTGTCAGAAGGTCGAACTCGAGTTTTGTCTCTTCATAAATCGAGTTATAGAGAAATTTTCAAAGTAAAAATCTCATAACTTTTGTTGAAACTCGAGTTTGAATAAGAGTTTTGGTAAAACTTGAGTTGTAACACTCATAACTTGGGTTTCCATAGGTTCCAGTGAGTTAAAATGCTTTGTGCTCTTCGACACTCGAGTTTCATTTGTCAAAACTTCAAGTTTTGAACCTTTTCAAGTCATAACTTTTATTGTAACTCGAGTTTCCTTGAGAGTTTTGAGTTACAGCATTTTCATCCTTCGAAACTCGGGTTTTCCTTCATAAAACTTCAAGTTATAAGACTCTCAAAACAGAACTTATATATGAAACTCGAGTTGTACTGGAAGTTTTAGGTTTAAAAACAAGTTTGGTTCTCGAAACTCGAGTTCAGTATCACGAAACTCAAGTTCTACGAAAACTCTAAGCAAAACTTCAAGTTTGGAAGGAAGTTTTGAAGTTTAGAAATTTTTCTCAGCCCGAAACTTGAGTTCTGAAAACCCAAAACTCAAGTTATGACAAAACTTTTGCTTAAACTTCAAGTTGAGAAGGAGGTTTCGTTTCTCTCTCTTCGAAACTCGAGTTCTGAAACTCACAACTCGAGTTCTAGCAAAACTTCCAGTGAAACTTCAAGTTCTGGAAGGAAGTTTCATTTTTCAAAACCACTTGAGAGCTCAAAACTCGAGTTCTATAAAACAAAACTCAAGTTTTGCCAAAACTTCCAACATAACTTGAGTTTCCACTGCGAGTTTTGATTTTCCAAAAGACTTCCAATGAACGAAACTCGAGTTCTAAAACATGGAACTCGAGTTTTGAGATAACTTTCATTCAGACTCGAGTTCTTTTGAGAGTTTTCAACACCTGAGACTCAAGTTTTGATTCCCAGAACTCGAGTTTTGATATAACTCGAATCAAAACTTGAGTTCTCTTGAAAGTTTGAGATTTTGAACACATTTTTAAACACTATAACTCGAGTTCTAAAGCACATAACTCGAGTTTTCTCAAACATTTCATTAAAACTCGAAGTTTTCTAAAAACTTTCTGAAAGCCAACAACCAAAGCTTAATTCCAAAAACATATTTGTCATCATCAAAACATTATCTCAACAAATTTAACATACAAACGTAGACTATAGCAAGCAATTAATTTTTCTTAAAAAATTGATTAATTAAAGTTATTTTATTGGTTAAAATGATTCAAAATGTATGTACCAAGTATTTTATTGTATAATTGTTGTGAAAATATACTATACGACAATGCAACTCATGAAAATAAAGAACCAACAAATAATTTTATGACTTTTTAATAGCTTAAAATACAAAATTAGTACCCTATTTTTTGTTAAATCATTATTTTATTGTAAATTTAATGTCAATTTAAAATACAAAACCTAGACTATAGGAAGCAATTTATTGTCCTCAAAAAAATTGATTAATTAAAGTTATTTTATTGGTTAAAATGATTCAAAATGCATGTACCAAGTATTTTATTGTATAAAAGTTGTGAAAATAAACTATACGACAATGCAACTCATGAAAATAAAGAACCTACAAATAGTTTTATGACTTTTTAATAGCTTAAAATACGAAATTAGTACCCGTTTTTTTTGTTAAATCATTAGTTTATTGTAAATTCAATGTCAATTTAAAATACAAGTCGTAGACTATAGCAAGCAATTTATTGTGCTTAAAAAATGGATTAATTAACGTTATTTTATTGGTTAAAATGACTCAAAATGTATGTACCAAGTATTTTATTGTATAATTGTTGTGAAAATATACTATACGACAATGCAACTCATGAAAATAAAGAACATACAAATAATTTTTACGACTTTTTAATAGCTTAAAATACAAAATTAGTACCCTATTTTTTTGTTAAATCATTATTTTATTGTAAATTTAATGTCAATTTAAAAAACAAATCGTAGACTATAGCAAGCAATTTATTGTGCTTAAAAAAGTTGATCAATTAAATTTATTTTATTGGTTAAAATGAGTCAAAATGTATGTACCAAGTATTTTATTGTATAAATGTTGTAAAAATATACTATACGACAATGCAACTCATGAAAAAAAAGAACCAACAAATAATTTTATGGCTTTTTAATAGCTTAAAATACAAAATCAGTACGCTATTTTTTGTTAAATCATTATTTTATAGTAAATTAAATGTTAATTTAAAATACAAAACCTGCACTATATGAAGCAATATTTTTTGCTCAAAACAAATTGATTAATTAACCTTATTTTATTGGTTAAAATGATTCAAAATGCATGTACCAAGGATTTTATTGTATAAAAGTTGTGAAAATATACTATACAACAATGCAACTCATGAAAATAAAAAACCTAAAAATAGTTTTATGACTTTTTAATAGCTTAAAATACAAAATTAGTATCCTATTTTTTAGTTAAATCATTATTTTATTGTAAATTTAATGTCAATTTAAAATACAAAACGTAGACTATAGTAACCACTTTATTGTGCTTAAAAAAATTGTATAATTAACGTTATTTTATTGGTTAAAATGATTCAAAGTGCATGTACCAAGTATTTTATTGTATAAAAGTGGTGAAAATATAATGTACGACAATGCAACTCATGAAAATAAAGAACCTACAAATAGTTTTATGACTATTTAATAGCTTAAAATACAAAATTAGTACCCGTTTTTTTTGTTAAATCATTATTTTATTGTAAATTTAATGTTAATTTAAAAAACAAATCGTAGACTATAGCAAGCAATTTGTTGTGCTTAAAAAACTTGATCAATTAAAGTTATTTTATTGGTTAAAATGAGTCAAAATGTATGTACCAAGTATTTTATTGTATAAATGTTGTAAAAATATACTATACGACAATGCAACTCATGAAAAAAAAGAACCAACAAATAATTTTATGGCTTTTTAATAGCTTAAAATACAAAATCAGTACGCTATTTTTTGTTAAATCATTATTTTATAGTAAATTAAATGTTAATTTAAAATACAAAACCTACACTATATGAAGCAATTTATTTTGCTCAAAACAAATTGATTAATTAACCTTATTTTATTGGTTAAAATGATTCAAAATGCATGTACCAAGTATTTTATTGTATAAAAGTTGTGAAAATATACTATACAACAATGCAACTCATGAAAATAAACAACCTAAAAATCGTTTTATGACTTTTTAATAGCTTAAAATACAAAATTAGTATCCTATTTTTTAGTTAAATCATTATTTTATTGTAAATTTAATGTCAATTTAAAATACAAAACGTAGACTATAGTAACCACTTTATTGTGCTTAAAAAAATTGATTAATTAACGTTATTTTATTGGTTAAAATGATTCAAAGTCCATGTACCAAGTATTTTATTGTATACAAGTGGTGAAAATATACTATACGACAATGCAACTCATGAAAATAAAGAACCTACAAATAGTTTTATGACTTTTTAATAGCTTAAAATACAAAATTAGTACCCTATTTTTTTGTTAAATCATTATTTTATTGTAAATTTAATGTCAATTTAAAACACAAAACGTAGAATATAGTAACCACTTTATTGTGCTTAAAAAATTGACTAATTAAAGTTATTTTATTGGGTAAAATGATTTAAAATGCATGTACCAAGTATTTTATTGTATAAAAGTTGTGAAACTATACTATACAACATTGCAACTCATGAAAATAAACAACCTACAAATAGTTTTATGACTTTTTAATAGCTTAAAATACAAAATTAGTACCATCTTTTTTTGTTAAATTATTATTTTATAGTAAATTTAATGTCAATTTAAAATACAAAACGTACACTATAGCAAGAAATTTATTGTTCTTTAAAAAATTGATTAATTAAAGTTATTTTATTGGTTAAAATGATTCAAAATGCTTGTACCAAATATTTTATTGTATAAAAGTTGTTTAAATATACTATACGACAATGCAACTCATGAAAATAAAGAACCTATAAAGAGTTTAATGACTTTTGATTAGCTTAAAATACGAAATTGGTGCCCGTTTTTTTTTGTTAAATCATTATTTTATAGTAAATTTAATATCAGTTTAAAACACAAATTGTAAACTATAGCAAGAAATTTATTGTTCTTTAAAAAATTGATTAATTAAAGTTATTTTATTGGTTAAAATGATTTAAAATGCATGTACCAAGTATTTTATTGTATAAAAGTTGTTTAAATATACGATACGACAATGCAACTCATGAAAATAAAGAACCTATAAATAGTTTAATGACTTTTGATTAGCTTAAAATAAGAATTTAGTGCCCATTTTTTTTGTTCAATCATTACTTTATTGTAAATTTAATGTCAATTTAAAATTCAAAAACGTAGAGAATAGCAAGCAATTTATTGTGCTTAAAATTTGATTAATTAAAGTTATTTTATTGGTTAAAATGATTCAAAATGTATGTACCAAGCATTATATTGTATAAAGGTTGTGAAAATATACTATACGACAATGCAACTCATGAAAATAACGAACCTATAACTAGTTTCATGACTTTTTAAAAGCTTCAAAAAAGAAATTAGTACCCTATTTTTTTGTTAAATCATTATTTTATTGTAAATTTAATGTCAATTTAAAAAACAAAATGTATACTATAGCAAGCAATTTATTGTGCTTAAAACTATTGATTAATTATAGTTATTTGATTAGTTAAAATGATTCAAAATGTATGTACCAAGTATTTTATTGTACAAAAGTTGTGAAAATATACTATACGACAAAGCAATTGATGAAATAACGAATCTATAAATAGTTTTATGACTTTTTAATAGCTTCAAAAAAAATTAGTACCCTCTTTTTTTGTTAAATCATTATTTTATTGTAAATTTAATGTCAATTTACAATACAAAAGGTAGACAATAGCAAGCAATTTATTGTGATTAAAAAAATTGATTAATTAAAGTTATTTTATTCATTAAAATGATTCAAAGTGTATGTATCATGTATTTTATTGTATTAAAGTTGTGAAAAAATACTATACGACAATGCAGCACATGAAATAATTAACCTAGAAATAGTTTTAAGACTTTTTAATAGCATAAAATACGAAATTAGTACCCTATTTTATTTGTTAAATCATTATTTTATTGTAAATTGAATGTCAATTTAACATAGAAAACCTAGACTATAGCAAGCAATTTATTGTGCTTAAAAAATTGATTATTTAAAATTATTTTATTCGTTAAAATGATTCAAAATATATCTACCAAGTATTTTATTGTAAAAAAGTTGTGAAAATATACTATACGACAACGCAACTCAAGAAAATAAGGAACCTATAAATAGTTTTATGACTTTTTAATAGCTTCAAAAAAGAAATTAGTACCCTATTTTTTTGTTAAATCATTATTTTATTGTAAATTTAATGTCAATTTAAAATACAAAACGTATACTATAGCACGCAATTTATTGTGCTTAAGAAAATTGGTTAATTATAGATATTTTATTGATTAAAATGATTCAAAACGTATGTACCAAGTATTTTGTTGTATAAAAGTTGTGAAAATATACTCTATGACAATGCAACTCATGAAAGTAAGGAACCTATAAATAGTTTTATGAATTTTTAATAGCTTCAAAAAAGAAATTTGTACCATATTTTTTTGTTAAATCATTATTTTATTGTAAATTTAATGTCAATTTAAAATACAAAAGGTAGACAATAGCAAGCAATTTATTGTGCTTAAAAAGTTGATTAATTAAAGTTATTTTATTCGTTAAAATGATTCAAAGCGTATGTACTAAGTATTTTATTGTATAAAAGTTGTGAAAATATACTAAACGACAAAGCAACTCATGAAAATATCGAACCAATAAATAGTTTTATGAGTTTTTAATAGCTTCAAAAAAGAAATTAGTACCTAATTTTTTTGTTAAATCATTATTTTATTGTAAATTTAATGTCAATTTAAAATGCAATAGGTAGACAATAGCAAGCAATTTATTGTGCTTAAAAAAATTGATTAATTAAAGTTATTTTATTCGTTAAAATGATTCAAAATGTATGTACCAAGTATTTTATTGTATAAAAGTTCTAAAAATAAACTATACGATAATGTAACTCATCAAAATAAAGAACCTAGAAATAGTTTTATGACTTTTTAATAGCTTAAAATATGAAATTAGTACCCTATTTTTTTTGTTAAATCATTATTTTATTGTAAATTTAATGTCAATTTAAAATACAAAACGTATACTATAGCACGCAATTTATTGTGCTTAAGAAAATTGGTTAATTATAGTTATTTTATTGATTAAAATGATTCAAAACGTATGTACCAAGTATTTTGTTGTATAAAAGTTGTGAAAATATACTATACGACAATGCAACACATGAAATAAAGAACCTAGAAATAGTTTTATGACGTTTTTATAGCTTAAAATACGAAATTAGTACCCTAATTTTTTGTTAAATCATTATTTTATTGTAAATTTAATGTCAATTTAAAATACAAAACCTAGACTATAGCAAGCAATTTATTGTGCATAAAAAATTGATTATTTAAAGTTATTTTATTCGTTAAAATGATTCAAAATGTATGTACTAAGTATTTTATTGTATAAAAGTTGCGGAAATATACTATACGACAATGCAACTCATGAAAATAACGAACCTGTAAATAGTTTTATGATGTTTTAATAGCTTCAAAAAAGAAATTAGTACCCGATTTTTTTATTAAATCATTATTTTATTGTAAATTTAATGTCATTTTAAAAGACAAATGGTAGACAATAGCAAGCAATTTATTGTGGTTAAAAAAATTTATTAATTAAAGTTACTTTATGCATTAAAATGATTCAAAGTGTATGTACCAAGTATTTTATTGTATAACAGTTGTGAAAATATACTATACGACAATGCAACACATGAAATAAAGAACCTAGAAATAGTTTTATGACTTTTTAATAGCTTAAAAAAAGAAATTAGTACCGTATTTTTTATTAAATCAATATTTTTTTGTAAATTTAATGTCAATTTAAAATACAACAGGTAGACAGTAGCAAGCAATTTATTATGCTTAAAAAAATTGATTAATAAAAGTTATTTTATTTGCGAAAATGATTCAAAGTGGATGTACCAAGTATTTGATTGTATAACAGTTGTGAAAATATACTATACCACAATGCAACACATGAAATAAAGAACCTAGAAATAGTTTTATGACTTTTTAATTGCTTAAAATACGAAATTAGTACCCTATTTTTTTGTTAAATCATTATTTTATTGTAAATTTAATGTCAATTTAAAATACAAAACGTAGACTATAGCAAGCAATTTATTGTGCTTAAAAAAATTGAATATTTAAAATTTTTTTATGCTTTAAAATGATTCAAAATGTATGTACCAAGTATTTTATTGTATAGAAGTTCTGAAATTATACTATATGACAATGCAACTCATGAAAATAATGAACCTATAAATAGTTTTATAACTTTTTAATCGCTTCAGAAAAGAAATTAGTACCCCATTATTTTTGTTAAATCATTATTTTATTGTAAATTTAATGTCAATTTAAAATAAAAAACAAAGACTATGGCAAGCAATTTATTGTGCTTAAAAAATTGATTAGTTAAAGTTATTTTTTTGGTTAAAATGATTCAAAATGTATGTACCAATTTTTTTATCGTATAAAAGTTATCAAAATGTACTATAGGACAATGGAACTCATGAAAATAAAGAACATATATATAGTTTTATGACTTTTTAATATCTTCAAAAAAGAAATTAGTACCCTATTTTTTTGATAAATCAATATTTTATTGTAAATTTAATGTCAATTTAAAATACAAAACGTATACCATAGCAAACATTTTATTGTGCTTAAAAAAACTGATTAATTATAGTTATTTTATTGGTTAAAATGATTCAAAATGTATGTACCAAGTATTTTATTGTATAAAAGTTGCGAAAATATACAATACGATGATGCAACTCAAGAAAATAAGGAACCTATAAATAGTTTAATGACTTTTTAATAGATTCAAAAAAGAAATTAGTACCCTATTTTTTGTTAAATCATTATTTTATTGTAAATTTAATGTCAATTTAAAATACAAAACCTAGACTATAGCAAGCAATTTATTGTGCTTAAAAAAATTGATTATTTAAAGTTATTTTATTCATTAAAATGATTCAAAATGTATGTACCAAGTATTTTATTGTATAAAAGTTGTGAAAATATACTATACGACAATGCAACTAATGAAAATAACGAACCTATAAATAGTTTTATGACTTTTTAATAGCTTAAAAAAAGAAATTAGTACCCATTTTTTTATTAAATAATTATTTTATTGTAAATTTAATGTCAGTTTAAAACATAAATTGTAGATTATAGCAAGAAATTTATTGTTCTTAAAAGAATTGATTAATTAAAGTTATTTTATTGGTTAAAATGATTTAAAACGTATGTACCAAGTATTTTATTGTATAAAAGTTGCGAAAATATACTATACGATGATGGAACTCAAGAAAATAAGGAACCTATAAATAGTTTTATGACTTTTTAATAGATTCAAAAAAGAAATTATTACCCTATTTTTTGTTAAATCATTATTTTATTGTAATTTTAATGTCAATTTAAAATACAGAAACTAGACTATAGCAAGCAATTTATTGTGCTTAAAAAATTGATTAATTAAATCTATTTTATTCGTTAAAATGATTCAAAGTGTATGTAGGAGGTATTTTATTGTATAAAAGTTGCGAAAATATACTATACGACAATGCAACTCATGAAAATAACGAACCTATAAATAGTTTTATGACTTTTTAATAGCTTCAAAAAGAAATTAGTACCCTATTTTTTATTAAATCATTATTTTATTGTAAATTTAATGTCAATTTAAAATACTAACGGTAGACAATAGGAAGCAATTTATTGTGCTTAAAAAATTGATTAAAAAAAGTTATTTGATTCTTTAAAATGATTCAAAGTGTATGTACCAAGTATTTTATTGTATAAAAGTTGTGAAAATATACTATACGACAATGCAACACATGAAATAAAGAACCTAGAAATAGTTTTATGACTTTTTAATAGCTTCAAATACGAAATTAGTACCCCATTTTTTTGTTAAATTGTTATTTTATTGTGAATTTAATGTGAATTTAAAATACAAAACCTAGACTATAGCAAAGAATTTATTGTGCTTAAAAAAACTGATTAATTATAGTTATTTTATTGGTTAAAATGATTCAAAACGTATGTACCAAGTATTTTATTGTATAAAAGTTGCGAAAATATACTACACGATGATGCAACT